>VZTO01023944.1:5643-26509 GCA_013400615.1 Syrrhaptes paradoxus | reverse complement strand
GGGTTGCCCAGACGGTGCCGTGTGAGATGGAGATATCTGCACGAGGCCGTCAGTCGTGACCTGAGACCTGGGGTGGGACCTGCGTGGGTGTTGGCAGTCAGGAGTGATCCAGGCTGTTCCCAGTGGCACCATGCTCAGGGGTTCAGCCAAGCCCCCGCTCACCTGTGTGCATTTGCATTTCTGTGTTCTACCCTTCAGCTGCACCCCCCGAATGCCCTCTGTGTGCTGTGGCCCTTCAGGGCCCGGTGCCACAGCACTGTGCCAGGGCCATGGCGGTGGTGCTGCCGTGCGGGTGATCGATGACAGCAAGCAGCCCCGGCTTCCTCCCTGGTACCCGGTTGCTGTATCGTGGCTCCTGCTTGGAGGCAGCGCAGTCCTGATCAGCCGGGCTGGACAGTTAGTTTCCATCATGCTCTGCAAAATTCACTTCAGGCCATTTTGCGTTTGCATCACAGAGCAATGAAAGAAGAGGCGAAACAGCCCCTGGTGACAGCCCCCTCGCCGTGGTGTGACACTCGGTGCCAGAGCCCCGCTCTGCTGCAGCGCTCGTCTTCGTCGGTAAACTGAGGCAGCGAGGAGCTGGATTCTGGACCAAGAGAAATGCTGTTTGTCTTGGATTTGTCTCCCTGGGAAGAGAACATGGCAGGAAGGGGGGTTATCCCTCTGATGGAGGTGGTCTGCACGTTTTGCAAAGGGAGGTGAGCACGTTTTCCTCACCGGAGTCACCCGGATCAGGAGGAGCGCGGAGGGGGGTTAGCTGGTGCAGAGCGGGTGGGAGGACAGTGTTCCTGCCTCTTTTCCAGATCGGTTTATATTGCTGCTTCCTGGTAAATTCCTTGTGGAAAGAAATTATCTGGAATTTGAGGATATTTGTGTGTTTTTTCCCCCACCTGTTCTTTCTCCATCACACCTTTGCTCTGATGGGGATTTGGAGGCTTTTGTTGTTTGCTTTTTTGTTTTTGTGTTATGGTTTATTCACTGGAAACATTGATTTCTCATTAAAAATTCAACAGCTTTTTGGCCCCAAACCACCTCTTTTCAGCCAAGAAATGGCTTTTTCATTCTCAGAGAAAACATTTGCTTGGGTACAACTCACATTTTGTGAACTTTTTTAACACCCTTGTACGCCAGAACATCTCTTTGATGGATAATCTTTGACCAGTCTCATTGGGAACATCAAACTCCTGGTGCCTGACCTCCTCCTTTGGCTGTTTTTTTTTTTTTTCTTTGGGGTCTTTGGAAAGCACCATTTATTTTTCTTACAGCTTAAATGAAAACATGGTAGAAGCACAGTTCTAGCAGGCACATCCTTTTTTCTGTCAGCCACTGAAATATCCATCTTTTTCTACGTCTTTTCAAAAGCTTTTAGCGACATCATATTTGGAAGAGCTGTTAATTCCTACCTAGCTCTCTCCACTTGTATCTCCCAGAGCAAAATGTAACACTCTTCCCAGTCTAGAGATAAAGAAACTGAGAACTGGGGAAATGAAACTAAAGCCAGTGGGAGATGTGAGTCATCTCCAGCCCAGGTCCCTGCCTTGCCCTGTGTCACACCTTCCCTGGGAGTGTGACAGTGGTCCTCGGGAAAGCTGCCAGCGAGGGTGTTGCAGGTGATTTTTTGATTATACTGACATCACCGTGGAGGTTATAGGCCAGAGGGAGGATGCTGCTTTTGCAGGGGACTGGAGATTGTGTCATTAACATGCAGTCAAAAAATGAAGAAAGAATTCAATCATAGAATCCCAGAATCACAGGATGGTTTGGGTGGGAAGGGACCTTAAAGCCCACCCAGTGCCACCCCCTGCCATGGGCAGGGACCCCTCCCACTAGCCCATGTTGCCCAAAGCCTCATCCAGCCTGGCCTTGAACCCCTCCAGGGATGGGGCATCCACAGCTTCTCTGGGCACCCTGGGCACTGCCTCACCCCCCGCACAGGAAACATTTCTTCCCCAGATCTTTCAGTGAGCACGGGGGCTTCCCAGCAGCACTCCGGCACTGAGGACACGCTGCAGCCCCGCTGCCTGGCCAGAGGCACTCAGGGTGCTGCACACCCTGCAAATGGTTAAAACGCGTCTCTTGGGGCTGCTGTTCCCATCCAGTGCAGCTGAAAGAGCCTTTGAAGTGGGATTATAGGGTTTATCTTGTTTCCTCTTTTCTCCTGTGTCCAGGCATTTGTGCTCTTACAGCCGCTCTAGAAGGAAGTCGGAGGCAGAGGGAGAAGCGGGTTTGCTGGAGTCTGGTTTGTACGGGGCTGCTTTAGCGTAGCACAGCATCAGTGCCATTGTCCAGGGCTGGAAAGAGGGTTGTTGGTCTGATAAAGGTATTAGCTCTGCCCAGGAGCCTGCCTTTGAAAAGGGAATGACAACCCAGCACAGCCTGAAGGTGGACTTCAGCCTCTAGTCGCCTTCTGAGAACTTTCCTCTGCCTGGAGTGACAAAGGGACAGCTTTAGGGCACTGAACACACGGAAACTTGAAAAATTCTCCCTGGCTGCCTGCTGTCGTCCTTGAGTGAGCCACAATAAAAGGTTTCTGGAAAAATCCCTCTGCTTCTACTGCACTCGGAAGCCTGACCTGTGAAGCCCGACTCCTGAGCGTGATGCTCAGAAACATGGGCTGGGCACTGGGTCAAGAAATGGTCTCAGCCAGTATGTTCTGGGTGGGTTTTTTCTGAGTTTTCCGTGGAAGAAGCACGGCTTCTCTGTCTGCCCAGGCTGCAGCTGCAAGCATGAGCAGAGCCACAGCTGGGGACAGCACTGGGAGCATGTGGCACTCGGCGTGACCCTGCTCCCAGCAGCAAACTGCTGTCATGCTGTGGAGTTCAGCTGGTGGCCAGGCTGTCCCCAGCCGCTGTCCCAGCCCTCTGCCCGGCCCTGGTGTGAACAGGAGATGGGCACATCGGGGACGTGCTGTGCTTCCCGCTGCTCCAATGTCACCGTACCCTGGGCTCAAGCAGCTCAGGACTGTTGTAGCTCCACCGTCTGCTGGTCAGAGTGCCAGCGATGCTGCTGTGTGTTGAGAAGAAAAATAACACTTAACGCAAGGGCATTTGGTGCCAGATAGTACCTGTCCCTCCAGCTGCAAGGAAAATGTCACCTGATAGATGGTAATGATGCTGTTTAATACACTGCGGAGAGATGCTGGGATCCTGTGGTGATGAAGTGCACTGGGCTGACCCGGGCTGGAGGCCAGGTGCCACCAAAGCTGCTCTGTCACTTCCCTCCTCAGCTGGACAGGGGAAAATACGACAGGCTCATGGGTCAAGATAATGGCAGGGAGATCCGTCACCAACCACTGTCACGGGCAAAACAGGCTCAACTTGGGGAAGTAAGTTTAATTTATTACCAATCAAATCAGAGTAGGATAAGGAGAAGTAAAAACCCTAAATCTTAAAACACCTTCCCCCCACCACTGTCCCTGCCACTGGCTTTGAATCCAGCCTGGAAGATGGAGGATAAAGCCACGAAACTGAGGATGTGCAGCCTGACTCAGGAGAACATGGTATTTGCTGCCTGCAGCACTGGCAGGAGAGATGAGGCTGGTCATTAGCAAGCCCCAGATTGTTTGATTACCCAAACCAGACTGTGCAAAAGAAACAAACCAGGAGGAAATTGGCCCACAGGGGCACTGAGATCTTTCTAGTGATGTTCCTGGTTTGATTATTTGTGTGTTGTGCTTAGTGGAAGGTTTAAAAGCAGCCAAGAGGGAACCGTTGGTTTCAGCAGCAGGACTGGGTCCAGCAGCACTGAACACACGTGTCCATAGTGTCACATCTGCTAGTGCTGAGCTCGGGCTCACAGGGAACAGGGGGAGATGGAAGGAAAAGCTAATCAGTTCCTTCCCCGCTCCCTCGGGATGCTGAATGTCTCTCCCAAGGCAGCAGTACACATGATGGCAGCTCTGTGATCACATTAATACCGTACCTTGCTGGGATTGCAACTCCTCCTTTGGCAAACTGGTCTGTGCTGTCCTGCAGCAGCTTTCTGCTCTGAGTTCTGCCTCTGCCCAGCCTGGGTCCCTGGCTGTCCCCTCCTGCCCTCTGCCCAGCCTGGATCCCTGGCTGTCCCCTCCTGCCCTCTGCCCAGCCTGTGTCCCCTCCTGCTCTCTGCCCAGCCTGGGTCCCTGGTTATTCCCTTCTGCCCTCTGCCCAACCTGGATCCCTGGCTGTCCCCTCCTGCTCTCTCCTGTTATCAGATATCAGGAATAAAACATAAATAAAACTTTCAGTCGGGACAGATCATTGGAAACCAAGAGCAATCACATTCTGTTGCCTTGGATCTTCCTACACCAGAAACAAGAGATGGAAAAGTTCATTTTGATTTGGCCGGTACAGTCATACAGGGTTGGTTTGGTGTTAACGTAAGAACAACTGAGGATTTTATTTTGCTGATCTACAGTGAGCTCTATTATCCTTTGGTAAAGGAACGGAGTTTAATCACCTCTGGCAGACCTGCTGGGCATAATGTGTCCCAGTACCCCATTCCATTTTCAATTTACATGGATTACCTTTCCCTGTGAAGGTTCCTGCACTTCAGCCCGTTGAATTAAGGGGCTGTTATGGGAACAGAGCAGGACATTTCGGTGATCTGGATGTTTGATTTTACCCTGGGAGGCAGTTAGTGCTGATAGGTCCTGTACCCAGCGCCTGTCTCAGATCTGTCTCAGAAGTAGAGCACAGAAAGGGCCTCACGGGGAGAAGTGGGGCAGAAGTTTCTTCGACCCCTTTTCCCCAAAACTGCCGTTAATGAAGAGCAGAAGACCTGTATCTATGTAGAGAAGATGGGAGTAAAAATCTTTTAGGCTGTGTAACTTTGTCTGCAGTTACTTCCAGGTGAAGAAGTAGCACCTAGGATCAGTGCTGGGTCAGTCTGTGTCTGAAACAAACAAACGCCATCCAGAACATGCTCGGGAGCTAACGGTGTTAGTGCGATAGGGAATTAAAGCAGAAGGGAAAGGCAGGGGTTTAAAGGCATTTAAAGGCTTAGCAAAAGTAGAGGAAACACGTTAGAGACCAGATTTGAAAGGAGATAAAGACTTGATCCCTGTAATCTGTATTGATCAAGCATTTCCAATATGCTCATCACTGGCAGAGGAAGGAAATGGGGAGAGTGGCGTTAACCACGTTAACCATGTTAACCACGTTAATCACGCTCCGGCTCTGCCTAAGGGCTCTGTCAGTCACACCCTCGTGCCAGGCACAGCGCTCAGGTGGGGACAGGCGCTGCCTCTGGAACCGTTCACAGCCCAAGTACGTTCCAGAGGCAGGATCACAAGCCCTTTGCTTTTAGGCACCAGGGTTTGACAGCTGAGTCCTTCTGAACATGAAGTTTGGCACAAAGGTGCGATAAGCCAGCGTGAAAAGAGCACGGACGGGGAGCTGGGACGGAGGCTCTTGGTGGAATAGGTGGATGGAGGTGAGCAGAGCGAGGGGGGAAAAAGGTGGGAGCTGGAGCTGGACCAAGTTCATGGTGCTTAAAAAAACAGAGGTGCTGTCACTCGGGATCACCCTTTGTTTGGGGTGTCCCGTAAAACCCAGCTCCAAGCCCGCTCGTGCGGGAGGCTAAGCACATAGACAGATGAGATGTGAGGAAGAAATGTTCCCTGTGCGGGGGGTGAGGCAGTGCCCAGGGTGCCCAGAGAAGCTGTGGATGCCCCATCCCTGGAGGGGTTCAAGGCCAGGCTGGATGAGGCTTTGGGCAACCTGGGCTAGTGGGAGGTGTCCCTGCCCATGGCAGGGGGTGGCACTGGGTGGGCTTTAAGGTCCCTTCCCACCCAAACCACCCTGTGATTCTGTGATCTCTGAGCAGCTCCCGGGAAAGGTTCTGCTTAGAAACAATAATGTCCATTGCACTCTATTTAACTGATGAAAATTTTCCCACATTTTTAATTACTACGGACATCTGTTCCAGTGGCTTATTCATCACCTGCAGTTTTTATAATCTTCGCAGCTTCTGAATGCAATAGCACGCCAGGGACACAAGCAATAAAGACCTATTTTCATGCAAATACAGCTAGCAAGGAGAACAGCAATCAGGAGGAAGAAAAATAGAAAGAACAGGTGAATATTTATCAGTGCAATATTGCCCAAAGCTCTCTGCAGGATCTCGATTGGTATTTAGTGTTAAGGAAAGGAAGAAATGAGAGATAGAAAGTGGATATGTGCGTGGTTTATACCCAGTTACACGCATGCAGGCACTGCAGCACAGAGCTGTAAAATGTCCAGATATCAGTCAGATCAGGGCTGGTGAATGGCAGAGCCGTGGTGGAGAGGGTGCATACGGAGCAAGAGTCAAGGCGTTAGCTGGAGACTGGTTTTGAGCGTGTTTATTGGTTTCTGTAATGACTCCTTTAGGGAGCATGCCTTGAGATGAATTTTTAATGTGCTGTAAAATGCCCAAGATTTTGCTTTGGAAGTGTTAGAACTGGAATTAGCATTCCACTTAATGGAGTTGCACAAGTCCAGGTACATCTCCATCCTTTCCTTTCTGAAGGGGGGGAATGAATTCTGCTGGAAGCAAGAGAAAGCCAAGGAACGATCACAAATCAAGACCTTGGAGAAAGCTCGCAGCTTGCTCCAGTTACCAGCCCAAGGTGTGTGAGATGTGTGGGTGCTCTGCCCATTCCTGATTTTGCACTGCCGTCACCAGTGCCCTTCCACCCGGGGCAGCAGGAACCGGGCTGCTGGTGGCCAAGCCTCAGGCAGCGCTGCCTTCCCATAGCCTGGCCCCAGGGTGGCTGGAAGGGGGATACGGGAGGAGCCACCCAAACCCAGTGTCTCCTGGTGCAGATACCAGTAAGCCGGGAGGGAGGAGACCTTCGGGCAGGACCACGGATGTCCAAGAGTGGGATTCATCCCTTCTGACCTCAGGTATCTACAAAGCACATATCTGCATTCCAGTCCTGGGTTTGCACTGACCTGAAGACATGAAGAATTTCACCATAAATGCAACCTAATTTTCTCTCAGAAATCCGTATTTCCAGACACTCCCACACCCCACAAGCTCTGTCTTGCCCCAAGGCAGTTTCTGACACCTACTCCTGACCTCACCGCCGTGCGTTCACAACTATTGCCAGGTTGTTTGTTAATCTTCAGATTTTGCTCCCGGTGTTTCTATGAGCTCTGTTTATGTATGCCTAGAATTTATTTCTTTATTGCCTTCTGCTCTGTGTATCAGCAAAGCCATTTCTCTGAAGGCTGTATAGATTTTCTCTTGTGCTCTGGTTTTTGTCTCTACCCAACTTGAAGGCTTTGGGAGGGAGGGAGAGAGCGGGCGTTTTCTTAGATTTTGTAGAAGAAATTGCTGGAGATATTTATATATTAATAAATTTGTACTGAAAGGCAGATACCGCCGTAGGTTTTCAGCTCTAGTTGAATAAAATCATCTAGAAACAAAGTCAGCATGAGAAAGGCAAGGGGGGGAGCGGGTGCAGGAGGAAGGTGGAGTGTCCTGGTCTCTCCCAGCCCTTCTCTTTGTGCTGCAGACTTGCAGCAAATCTGCTCTCGAGGTTTATCCAGCCATTCCCTTCTGAACAAGGCTATCGTGTCTTAACTCCTTTCTTCAAGCAGACTTTCCCGTCAGGTTCTTTTGGTGCCAGAGCTGTGTTCACGGTGGGGTAATTGCCGGCAGAGGTGTCAGTTGGTTTGTCCGAGGCTCGGAGCGGAGACAAGAAGCTCTAAACCCAGCGCTGGTGTCTGTGCTCGCTCTGTCCCTGCAAACACGCGGGAGAGCTGGCTGCACATTTGCAAAGCCCGGTCTGATCTGCGCTGGACTAAGGGAGAAACTATCGACTCTGCTGTAGCTGAGGCTGGGCTCTCGTGTAATCCGGGCGGTGATGCTCGTCACGGATAACGAGTGCCTGCGGTGAGGTCGGTGGCTGTTTTCCCTTCGCTTCGCAGGGCTGTCCTGTCCTGGGTGCTTTTCTCCCCGGTCTCTGCACATGTGCTGGCTCTTCCTTTCTTGTGTCAAGCTGAAGTTCCTTGTCTTGGCTTTATCAGCCTGCAAGACCCCCCTGGAGATCTCTGCCATCATCTCTCATCCCCTTTGGACACCTTCAGTGCCCTGTCCCCATATCACCCATCTGCTCGGTTTTTGGCTGAGGGTGTTCATGCTGCCTCCCACACCTGGTAGGAACTCTGTGCGGACNGAGGGTGTTCATGCTGCCTCCCACGCTGCTCCTTACACCTGGTGGGAACTCTGCAGAAAAACTCCGAGCCTTCAGAGCCTTCCCAACCCCTCCTTTCCTGAAATCCTTCTCCTGGTGTCTGAAATAGCTTGACAGCAGTGACTAACCAGCAGAGAGCGATCACTGCCGTGCTGAGCAGCTCTGCCGCCTTGCTCTCGCTGTTCTCCCCTCGCCGTAGCCGGCTGCTGCATCTTTTCATCCTTCTTCTGTGTTTTGTACCACACTTAGCACCACGGGCTTGTAGACTCTCTGACCTTGATCGTGTAAATAGCTGGTAACTCAAACTGCAGCTACGACCTGCAAGCTGGTTTTCCTGGCTCTCGGGGAGCTCAGTCCCGCAGCGTTGGGCCTCATTCTTAGGCTGTCTGCAGCGTGCTGGTCCAGCACCCGCTCAGGTATTGATCACGAGTCTCTTCTCCATCGAATTTCTCTCCAGGCAAATGAATGAATTAGATTCTCTATCAAAATAGCAGAGCCCAGCAGCAAATATCAGGGCAAAGATCTTTCTCTTTTGTTTCATAGCAAGCAAACAAAACCGTGACTCTTTTGTTATTTAAAAACCAGAAAGTCCTGGATTGGTTTTGGAAATAGCAGCCTGTATTTTCATCTTATGTTTGTTATTCTTTTTATTGAGGCTGCTGAAACTTGTGCCCATTAGTGACAGAAGTGACACAGGTTTTGCGAAGGTGGTTTCACACCCTGGGCTCACTCTCAGACTGGAGTCTGGGAAGGTTCCCAAGTTGGGAAACTGAGGCTTGGGAATGTGGAAGGAGGTGCCTTGTGTGGACACTCCTCCTCAGCCTTCATTGCCCGTGTGCAAGGGACTTGTGTGATTTCAATCCAAATGCCAGTGTGATGCAGGGCAGGAGGTCCTGGGATCCCTTGCCAGCTGTAAATCTCACAATCTGTGACTCCCTTCTGCATGTCCACGGCTTGTCTTTCAGCATGGTGAAGTTCATTTTTTCTCCACTACTGCAGACCTTTCAAGAGAAAGCAGAATTTTTTTGTGCAGCTGTTTTCTGATGAAATTATTCCCACTGAAATCTGGGATGAAAAAAATTTTCCTTTCTCACCCAGGCAAAGGAGTAGGTTTCAAACAACTACAGCAGAACCTCTGCACTTTGATCTGTCACTGCACTTCTTCTGTTGTCACTTGTCAAAAAATACTTTGCTGTCCACTGAAATGTCAAAAAACCCGATTCCTAAATAGCAAAATCACATAAGATGACATTTTAAGGACATGGGCTTTGGCGGTACCCTGTGAATTCTCATCAACTGTTCAGTGAGTTCCTTCTCGTGTGGATGAAGCTGCCAGACTCCCTGCAGGGGAGCAGGCTCCTTCCCGCTGCCTTTTTGCCTTTTACAAGCAGCCTGGTAAAGACTTCCATTTCCCCAGAAGGAAAGATGTGATAACATGCCAAGCCAGTCGAGCATCTTCTCTTCCAGGCAGATTCCTCTGGGTTATTTACTCCTGAGGGTTGTGGGTAGTAAAAGCATCTCACAGCTCAATCCAAGCAGCTGCCCGGTTGGGGTGGAGCATCGCCTACCGAGAGGGTTTCAGGAGTGCCCAGAGAAGCTGTGGGTGCCCCATCCCTGGAGGGGTTCAAGGCCAGGCTGGATGAGGCTTTGGGCAACCTGGGCTAGTGGGAGGTGTCCCTGCCCATGGCAGGGGGTGGCACTGGGTGGGCTTTAAGGTCCCTTCCAACTCAAACCATTCTGGGATTCTAGGACAAGTGAGAAGAACCCCCCAGCTCCAGGGAGCTGAGCCTGGCGGAGCTGGGAGAGAGAAGTGTTCTGTAGGTGATCAGGATGAGTCCTGATACAACTGCATTTCTGTCTCCTGACAGCTAATTATTGCAGCTTTGTAGCCAAGGCTTTGCTCTGATAGTGACATTGTTTAATGAGTCTCCATTTGTTTTCCTGTTATTAATATTTAAAATCTCTTCTATTCTTTAAATGACTTTTTGCCATCACAAAGGGGCTGTGCTCTCAGAGATGGGGCTGGATTCTCCCTTCTTTCAGGGGAGAAACAATTGCCTGTGTGACAGAAGAATGGGCTGACTGAAAAGGAAAACAAGGAGACAAAAGATGTTGTTTAGGAAAACCTCATTGTGTTCAGCAAATGCCTCCCCCACTGAAGTCTCGGGCAAGGAACAAATGTCAGGATGTGACCGAGTGTCTTGTTCCTGCTGCCGTGGTAAATTGAGCAGAAGGGTGGAAGCCTTGGAGATGCTTCTGCCCTGGTTGGTGTTTGTCCCCCAGCTGTGTACTCAGGGTACGTGTGGACGTGTACGTGAGCTAGAGAGAGGAATCTGCACTTTGTCTGAGGGCTTGGGAAATGTCAGACCTGCCCTCTGCCCACCCCACCGGTCCGAGAGACTCTTGTTCTCCAGACAGCGCAGCTGGATGGATTCCCCTGGAAGGGCTGCGTCTCCCTAGCGATGCTCTTTGGAAATGCAAACACGCCTTGGGAAAGGGATGGCTCCCAGGCGATGCTCTTTGGAGGGGAGAAGCCTCTCTGCCTTACCTGGAACAAAGTTCAGAGGGTGAGAAGGGGACGGCAGTGCTGCCCCTGGCACCGAGAGAGGGTCTGCTCCTGGTGAGGCTGGTCCCCACGGCTCTCAGCGGACCTCTGGAAGACTGTCATCCTTTCTTATTTGTGCTTTGCCCTAAAACAAAGTTCAGGTAGAATTTGTGCCGCATGAGAACGATCTTTTAATCTTGAAAGAATCTTTAAAGACTTTTCCTGTTTTGAATTGGAAGAAAGAATCAAAAATCTCCATTTTTTAATCATTAAGTGGGGAAAAAAAAATTTGAGCCAGTCAAAACATTGGGTCTTCAAGCTGTTTATTTCCATTTGACCTTTAGAAAACATTTGCAGGGTAAACTAAGTTCCATTTCTAAGCTAGAAGATATTCCAAACAAAAGATATTGTTTTTGTAGAAAATGACAAAATGGGCTTTCAACACTTTCTCAACATTTTTTTTCCCTCCAGCAGGAGATTGATCACATTGATCCTTTCTCACAGATATTTTTGTCCTCAGCAAACTGGCAGTGTCTGGGGAGGAGGCATTTTGCGAGCGAGGAAGACCAGGAGTTTAGGAACAGCCACGTGTGGCCGGTGGGTCGGACAGAATCAAAGGGCGGGTGACCGAAGGGTGTGGGAGCGCGGCCTCTGCTCCGAACCCTCCATCCGTGCGGGCAGGACGCTCTGGGGTAATGCCATTTCCATTGTTACCTCTTATCAACAGGTCACTGACGTCTCCTGATCGCCTGGTGCTCCCCATCCATCTCCCTGCCTTGACGTGGGGACCCCAGGGCACCGCTGTGCACCGGTGCCATCTGCACGGGCGAGCGGTTTTCTTCTCGCCCCCCCAGGCTCCATCTGTTGACACTAATGCATTGCCGACACGTTTCCTCCGAAATTTCTGTGGCTGCAGCTTTACCCATTAATCAGTAATTAATTTATTATCAAATGTGCGTGAGTAGAATCCTAATTTATACCCTGGGCCGGTTCATAGAACACCTCCAGGGATGGGGCACCCGCGGCTTCTTCTCCGTTCCCATCCCTGCCTCCTGCTCAGCTTTGTCCGTATCGCTCAACAGCCCCTTGCCTTCCCCTTCCGCTCTGGGGGCCTTTGGGACCCGTTCAGGCTGTGCAGGAACACTGGAGTGGGGTCCCCCAAGGACCCAGCATCCAGTTTGAGGAGGGTAACACACATAAGACCAGCAGAAGTGTTTACATGCCCACTTTTTGGGTTGAATTTTCTAAATTTTGGGGAGATTTCTGTTTTGGCTGAATCGTCTCTTCAACCCGCCGTTTATCCCTCTCCCATTGCTCCACATCTTTCCAGCTCTCCCGTTTACACTGGCTGCTTATAGAATCTCTCCATGTGTGCGTCTGTATTTTGGAAAATTAGGAAAAATGTGTTTTCTTTTTCTCCTAACTGGGTTTTCACTCACCACCTGGGTTTTCTGACCACTCGCAGCCGTTTGCATGAGATCTCGCTGCCGATCCCTGTTTGTAAGTAGGTCTCTGTGCAGAGCGTGGGTTTCTGGGGCACTGAGTGCCTCGGAAAACTGTCTTGTATCCGACCTCCCCTTGCACAGCAGAGAGGGGGACAGAAACCCTGCTCTGACACACGGACACAGCTGGAGAGGCAGCCGCCGGTGCAGGACAGGCAGAGGAGGGAGCTGGAGAGGAGGGAGGGCGAGGCAAGGCAGTGATTTATTTGTGGGCTGCAATGAGAGAGCTTTGGGTACAAGCCTGGAAAATCTGTCTCTAGCCTGACAAATGGGATAACAACCCTTTCAGGCTTTTGCTTTATTGCTGTTATTAGTTATTTTAGAAAAAGCGTTGTAATCTGCCCTTTCGCTCATGCATTATTCAACACGTGTGGTCGTTTCCCGTCCCATACACACGCATTCACACCCTGGAACACACTTAAGTGCATATATATATACACACAAAATATATAATACACGTATAATAATGTGTGTTATACACACACAGGAATAGAGGGACCTCTAGAGTGACTTCAGGAGCAGGCTGGGAGCCCGCAAGCCCCGGAGGTGTGTGCTAGCCCTCTGTTTCCCCTGTACTTCGCCGGTGTTAGGGGTTTAGCAGGTCCGTGGTGCACAGAGGCCAAGGTGCAGAGGTTTCCTCCCGTGTTGGCATGGTTGTGGACCAGGAGAAACACCAGCTCGGAGGAATAACCTGGCTGATTTAGGATGCTGTCTCCAGGAGTGGGCAGCAACAGACAACTCGGAGCAAGGGTGCCCGACCTGCACCTTACAAACCGGACCGGCAGAACATTGTGCCTGACCTCTCAGACATTTTCTCTCATTCTCTTCCTAGGATGAGATCTTATCTCTCCCCCCCGAGTCATCCTCAGACCTGGGGTGCAGCTGAGTGATGAGCAAAAAGGCACATGGCTGCCATTGAGGGATGGGACACGCTTCTGATGTGGGATGGGTGTGCGTGTGGATGTCCGGTCATGCAGCAGGAAAGCTGTGGGGCGGGGGAATGGTCAGGAGAGGAGCAGAAGGGCCTCTGACATGCTGAGATCAGCTCGGTGAGAAGTTTTGGGCTCTCCTGGTCCTTCGGAGTGGATGCTGCGTGGCTTGGGAGCCAGGTTGTATTTCAGCACTCGATGGAGGCAGACAGGCTGCAAGGGGAACATGACCAGGAACCCTGCCCTCCGCCCCGCCGGCACCGTCCCTCGGTGACCAGAGCCCCTTGCTGAAAACAACCTGAGGGAAGGCAGGTGGTGTGGCAGGCAGAGCCCTCCCTCCCCTCCTCTCCTCCCGGCTTGCTGCCGCCTGGCTGATGTTCGACGGTTCCTCCCAGCGAGGATGGGGCTCCCAGGGGAAAATCGGCTCTTGTTCGCTGTGTGATCCCAGAGTGGTGTTTCTGCTGCAAGCAAAAGCGAGTAGATTGGAGACGGGCTAACGGCAGTGACAGCTGAGCTGAAGAGCAGGAGTGAACACCTTCGGAAATGGAACTGCTACAGAAATAATCAGAGCTGAGGATAAAAGCTGGGAAATACCTTAGAGGCAAGGAAAGATGAAGCAAAATCATATTCAGCGTTGAAATCAGTGTCTTTCTGTACCGACACAGCACCGTGGCAGCAAGCTACCAGGGAGGAAGCATGTTTTGGGGCTGTGGCAGCAGGACGGGCTCCGAGGGGCCAGTCCCGGCGCCGTGTCCCTGTCCTAGGAGCTGGTTATGTGACAGCGGCTGTGTTAGCCAGACAGTGTCACACCATCTGCAGGCACCCGCTGGGCAGCCGTGGAGCAGCTTTTAGGCAAAGCTGGCCAGCAGCAGTCACAGAGCACAGCCAAGCTCTTGAAAGCACTGCAGGCGCTGAGAGATGCTTCATCGCCATATGGCTGAAGGAAGAAATTGGACCTCAGAAAATACCCCGAGGAGAACAGCAGACCTCTGCCAGCGTTAAAACTCCCCAAGTACGTGGAAGACCACTGGCAGCCGTTGAAACAGCTCCTCTTTGCCTCTCTGTGAATGCTGGATGCCAAGAAAAGGCAGGTGGGCAGGTGGGCAGGTGGGCAGGAGCCTTGTTTCTGGCTCTGAAGCATTTCACGTGCTGGGTAGTTTCCTGCGCAGTCAGGGAAGGAAAGTTAACGACAAAGTTCCAGCGAGAGGCTTTGGTGACTGCTGCACCCCACCAAGAGAAGACATTTCAGCGACCTGTACTGGGACAGTTCTCGGCAGAATTTGTTCCTCGCTCTCTCCCTAACCTTGCCAACCATTGCAAGTTTCCCATTCAACATTAGAACTGGTGATTTAAATGCGATGTGGTCATCGTGATCCTTTCTGATGGCTGAAAAATGACTCGGGGAGCATTTGGAGACAGAGAGAAGAATCCATCAGAGGAGTTTTGTCTCATCTTCCTTTTCATTTGCTTTCAGGAGCCTGGCTGTCCCTGGCACGCACTGCAGAGTGAATGGCAGCCTGGCTGACGGGTTGCCCTGGTTGGTAACTCTGCCTCGTGCCAGCTCACAGGGCGATGAGAAAGCACCGGGGCGATGCGAGAGCTGGCGAGCCAGCTCCAGCTGCACGGCTCGCGTTTGCAGCTCACCGCAGCCTGTTGCAACCTGTTCTCCATCCCAGCAAGCAAGAGAGGCTTTGGTGAAAAGCCGACTGGTTTCATAGAATCATAGAATCATAGAATGGTTTGGGTTGGAAAGGACCTTAAAGATCATCAAGTTCCAACCCCCCTGCCATGGGCAGGGACCCCTCCCACTAGCCCAGGTTGCCCAAAGCCTCATCCAGCCTGGCCTTGAACCCCTCCAGGGATGGGGCATCCACAGCCTCCCTGGGCAACCTGTTCCAGTGTCTCACCACCCTCATAGTGAAAAATTTCCCAAATGACAGCACCTACAAGTGCCAAATCAGCTTCACTTCCATCCTCGTTAGACCTTTGCAACATCTTTGCTAAGCCCCAGGCACCGCAGCGAGGGCCGGGACCTTGCAGAGGGTTCTGCTGGGAGCTGTGCACCCTGGCATCCCCCAGCTGCAGAGGGTTAATCGTGTCTCAGGAGTGTTTAGTCTCTGGATGTGCCTGTCCCCTCCCTTCCTCTGGCACTGGGATCCCATCAGTAGCTCTCGGTGAAGAAGTGAAGGGTGAGATAATTGGTCTTGACCCCATTACGGATCCTCACCCTCGGCCGGGGAGACATAAGTCATGAGCTGGAACGGTGGCTCTGCAGAATGCCGGGCGTGCTGGGCTGGTGCTGAGGACCGAGGGTGTTTTATAGCTGACAGGGGCTGCTGCTGTCTCCGAGGAAGGGATGATGCATCTTGCACACGTCAGGCTTTCAGCTGGAGAGTGCCGAGACAGCGCTTTCTCGGCTTTTCCCTGGAGGCTCCTGTCTTTCAAAGCTCCATCTGCGTTGTTCCTCGCTCTCTCCTCTCGCCTCAACCTCACCCTCTGTGCACAACGATGGTCCCCAGCCCGAGTCCCCTCGTAGGGTGCTTGTCTTTGCATAGTCACCAGAGGAGCAGGGCAGCCTGCCAAGGGCTCTCTCCCACTTCAATCCCACCTTCCAGCCCCAAACCTTTCCTCTTTGTTCCCTTTTCCTGCTTTTCTATAATGTTTTCATGGAGTTAACACAGATATGTGGCTACTTCCAGCCCATTTTGAGTTCCACTGGTATTTGGGGGCATGTAAATTATCTGTTCTCAGAATTTCCCCCAGCTCTAAAGCTGAGATGTGCATAAGCTGAAGGATCCCAGAAAAAAACAGGAGAGTCAGGCAGGATTTACCAGCAACCCTACTGCTGCCCCTCCAGCCGGACAGGGCTGTGAATATCCAGCAGCCTCGCGTCCAGAAGGAAGAGGCGAAGGGATCCTTTGCTCCCTGACACCTTCTGGCACCAGATATATTTTCTCCTTCTCTCTAAGTCAAAAATGCCAGCAACTGCCCCTTCCTCTTCTGGCCAGAAGAGCTTGTTGGTGATCCGTACAGAGGGGAGAACAGCAGGAAGGGTTGTGCAGCATGCCTGAGATTATAAAGTGCCTTCCAGCCTGTTGCATAGCAAAAAGAAACAAATAAATACCATTAAGTAGGAATTATTTTCTGAAAGGCTCTCAAAGATCAAGAAGCTCTTCAGCTCTGACCTACCCTACTCTCCTGGCAGCCGTGCCTCAGTTTCCCAGCTCATTAAGTGGGTGAGGAAACGCAGACGGGTGCGATGGGGGTAATTAGTTAAGCTTACAGGAGTGATCTGGATGAATTATTTATCCAAGTTAACATTTCCAGCACAACAAGAAAAATGTTTTGTAAATGCCGTGGTGACTCCTGGGCTGCGTTCTGCCTTCGCAGGATCTTCTCTTTCACTTTTGCAGAAACATTGGCAGCAGTGGATTTTTTTTTTTCTGGTTGGTGTTTTTTTTGCAGGATGTGACCTGTGCCCTGTGAGACAAGCTTCATTTAATCACAAGATGAGATTTATTTTAGCTGGAAATAAAATTAGCTTGACAATCTTTCAAAACGCCCATCCAAAATGGGAATAACATTGTTGAATTGGAGGGAAGGTTGAATGGCAAATGCAATAACCTGGTCAAAAATGGATTGGGAGGATGCTGCAGGAAGGTTTGAGCTAAGATGGAATACTCCAGGAAATTCAGACTTTGGTTAGATTTACAAGAACACCAACAATCTGAGAGTACAGAAATAACATTCAAGACCTTCTGCAACCTTATTTCTGCCCTTGCAAATCTGACAGTCTCTAGACTTTCTATATCTGTTCTTTTAGTACAATCACATTTGTATTTCCATATATTTTGAAGTCTGGCGAGACCACACAATAAGAGAGAAAAATAACAGCAGATGACTGCGGAGACATGCTGTCTCGTGAATACAGAGAATTCACGGTGCCCAGTTCAAGAGTTAGACTTGAACGGAAATATTTGTTGAACAACACTTGTTTTGAGGAACAGATTTAGTTATCTGTTTTTTTATGGACATTTATTTCCAAGGAAAAAAGCTTTAATATCCAAGCCTCCAGAGCTGTTTGTGATCAGTGTCGCCACTTTGATTTGTCATTAATTGGAACCATTGCAAAAATCTGGCCTATCAATTGCAGCTTGTGGCCTTAGAGAGAAAATAATGGAGAAAAAAATCCCAGAGCGAGCTGCAAGAGAAGCTCCCAATGTGATAGAAGGTGCTGTTAATAAGAGCAAAGTCTCTTTGTGCCAAGAAGTGGCAGAGCAGAGGCGCGGACACGCGTCCCGCCTGTGTGTACATTAACGTACAGCTTCCACCTCGGCTCTTGCAGATGGCAGCTTGAGTACCGAGAGCTTTTTTGGAATCTTTTTACCCATTTCAGGACTCTTTGGATGTAGCTGGATTGTGGTGAGGGGTCCTTTTGTCCGCAGCCTGGTTTCCAAAGGAACATGGGCTGCGTGCGGGTGGTGCGTGTGTCCGTCTGTCTGTCCGTCCTCATTCACTTCTCAGCCCGTTCACCGATTTTTGAAAAATTTGACCTCGTGGTTAAGGATTCAACGCTATTACGGTTTAGTGGAAACAACATTCGACTAGTTTATGCAGTCGTGGGAGAAAAAATATCCTTAGCTCACCTCCTGGGAGACACCAAAGAGCCCACGCAAGGCACAGCTTTGCAAACCAGGATTTCTTCTGGTTTTTAAGGATCTACTTGCTTTCAAATCCAAAGCAAGACCCACTTTCAAATCTGAATTGCAGTGCGAGGCTTGAAGGGTGTAACGACTTCCTAGAAACCACTGGCACAGCAAAAAAAATCACCTGCTGCTATTAATAGGTGATATTTTTAGCTTAAGAATTAACTGTTCTGCTCAGCGAGCATCCACTCCTGCAGTGCGGGGTATTGTGTGTCCTCAGGACTAAAGCTGAAAAATAAGAAATAAAGAAAATCTTTTTTCTCCACCCAAAGCACCTGTTGAAGGACTGGGTGAACTTTTGAACTTTTCTTAGTTTCTTAGATAATATTTGAGGGAAGTGTCTGCTGGCCCCGAACCGCTCAGTCTTGCTGTGGAACCAAAGCCACAGCATTTCTTTTTACCCATGAACCTCCCAATTTTTTCATTTTTTTTAAGATTTCAGTTCCAGTATCAGATTCCAGCCAAAAAAAAATGTTGCTCTTAACTCAATTTATTCTCTTTCTGAGCACTTGGCTTGATCCAGTGCAGAAAGGTGCATTAATGAACACTGACAGATGCAAACAGGGAGCAATACTTGCATTTCATTACCTCTAAAATGAAAGCGGAGCAAGTTAAGCAGGGACCAGCAATGTTTTAATTACCCTTCCAGAGGCTGCTGCAGGAACACTCCCTTTCCATTGCCTTTGTTCCAATGCCCTGTAGCAGGTTGACTCCCTGCTTCAAGCTCTCTCCGCAGCGTGGTTCCAGCACAAATAAAACCTGATATTTTCCCATTATTGTGGGTGTGCAAATAAAACCTGAGATTTTCCCATTATTGTGGGTGCAAAATGAAAGCGGAGCAAGTTAAGCAGGGACCAGCAATGTTTTAATTACCCTTCCAGAGGCTGCTGCAGGAACACTCCCTTTCCATTGCCTTTGTTCCAATGCCCTGTAGCAGGTTGACTCCCTGCTTCAAGCTCTCTCCGCAGCGTGGTTCCAGCACAAATAAAACCTGATATTTTCCCATTATTGTGGGTGTGCAAATAAAACCTGAGATTTTCCCATTTTTCCTCCGATAGGTCCTCTCTGGGGCTGCAAGTGCTCCTTGCAGAAGGTTCCCCCCAGCTCTGGGCTGCCCAGGCTCTGGAGCAGCACCATTAATTGGTGTCCGTCTCTTTGTCGGATGGATTTTAGACGTTCGCGGTGTGGCTTTGCTCTCTATCAGGGAATTGCTGCTGGTGATCCTGGCAAAAGCAGACCTGGCTCGGGATCAGGTCTATCCGGGAGATCTATGGCCCGGAGCAGCATCAGTCATTTCAGAGCCTTCGCCTTCACGCCGGCGCTGTCGGCAGTCGCGGGATCGATCACCGCGTCTCTCTGTTTTTTGGCTGTTTCTCTGCAGACAGCCTGCTGGCTCATTCCACCGCTCTGCTAATTATCCCGCCCTTCGTTAGGGGTGTCGGTCACTTCTCGAGCTCAGGGCTGGGGGTTTGGAGGATCCTGGGCTGCTCGGGCTGGTGGGAGTTATCGGGGAGGGCGGTGCTGGTGTCCGTGGGAGGACAGACCCGTGAATGAGACAGAAAAAGAGCAAAGATCATCTGGAGCTGGCAGGGCAGTAAGTTATCGAGGGTCCGGGTTTACCCTGGCGTGCAGGAGTGGCCTCTGTCCTGTCCTCTTACAGGGACAAGACAGATTTGCTGAAATATTTTCCTCTTAAAAGGATTTCCTCAGTCCACAAAAGAATTATGGTGATGCTGCCACAGTCGTCCCTTCGCCTTTGTGTCCTGCAGCTCCCGTGAGACCCCGCCGCCTCCTGCCTTGGAAAAAGGACGGGGATCGGGGGAATTCCTGGTCCTGCTGCACGAGGTGAACAGCGTGGGCTGGGAACCTCTCCGAGCAAGGACAAAGCTCCAGAGGCCGGTTCCCCCAGCAGCCCACGGCCTTTCGGGGTCACACTGACCCCATGCAGTGCCCCGGAATGGGGAAGGTTTCTCACAGCAGCTGTTGATCCAAAATAACACTTTTTCCGGGACTCAAAATATTCTTTATTTTCGTTTGGCATCCCAAGAACCCCGTGTTAATGTGAATTAAGAGGCAGTGCTCCGACAGCACACATCAAAGGACCTTTATTTCTGGTTTTCACAACTTTCTCAGCACTGGGAAACTTTTAACGAGCAGAGATTTTTTATTTTTTTTCTAAATTTTGGTTCTGTTTTGAAGTTGATTTTGAATTTATTATTTTTTTAATGGGGAAATGTGTTTCTTAACTTTTCCTTTCAGAGGTTCTGGGCGGGCTGTTTTCACAGCTCCCGGCTCTTTACATAACAAACCTACAGGGGGTACGTGACGGGACTGTAATATGCTGCTCCCGTCGCTGCTGCCTCCAAAGCAAGATTCAAATTTAATCCGTGGTCTAATTTACTGTGTGACTGGATTCCAAGTCACAGCACTGGCTTCCTTAGTGTTTCGACATGTAGATAAAAATACTCCATCAGCTGATGTCCATTTACAGCCTAGAAATGCCATCAGCACTGCTCTCATCTCGCAGCAGAACACGTGCTCGGTGCCGGTGTTCTGGGTTTTCTGCGGGTGCGTGTGGCTCGTGCTGGATTTCCCCGGTGCAGGAAGGCAGGAGGATCTCCTGGGTTGAAGGGCTTTTCTTTGGGTTTGCAAGGACGAGCAAATAAAAAGGTGCAAGAGGAAAGTCTTCAGCAGACGAGCAAAATCTTGCGTGACAAAAGCGTTTTGTACGATAAGAATTATAAAAGTGTTGTGTCCAGCGCCCTTGTGCAGGGGTTAAAACCTGGTTCCTGGCAAAGGGGCAGGGGCTGGCTGGGAGTGGCCGTGTGAAGGAGGAGGAATTGATTTTTGGAGGGGCTAACCCATCTCCTCCGTCTGTGGAGCAACAAGAACCCTGGGGATGAGCTTCTGCCGGAGCTTCACGCGAGGGGCATGGGGCTCACCTGGCGTGGGACCTTTTCTTCTTCTTCTTCTTCTTCTTCTTCTTCTTCTTCTTCTTCTTCTTCTTCTTCTTCTTCCTCTTC
>VZTO01023940.1:77164-172500 GCA_013400615.1 Syrrhaptes paradoxus | reverse complement strand
CACATCTGAACACAGTACTGCAGGTGGGTTCTCACGAGAGCAGAGTAGAGGGGGAGAATCACCTCCCTTGACCTGCTGCTAATGCTTCTCTTGATGCAGCCCAGGATCCAGCTGGCCTTCTGGGCCGCGATCACACACTGCCGGCTCATGTTGAGCTTCTCATCAACCAATACCCCCAAGTCCTTCTCTTCAGGGCTGCTCTCTATCCATTCTACACCCAGCCTGTATTTGTGCTTGGGATTCTAAAATCAGAAAAGATCAGAAGTAAAAGCACAAAGGGGCAAGCCAAAAAGTGACTTTGAGGAGCAAGTAGGAGTGCCTGAGGAGGCATGGACTTTTCAGCCTGGTAGAGAAACAGTGGAGGTGAGACATGATAGAAATCTGCAAAATCACGAGCAGCACAGGGAGGATTGACAGCTATTGCTTTTTTTCTCCCGTCGTTTCTTGCAACATAAAAATGAGGGGTCATACAGTGTAGCTTAAGTCTAAAAGACAAAGTGTTTCTTCTGTAAGAGACATCCGAGGACTCCCTTTGTGTTAAAAGTTCCATGGGTTGAAGAAGTGACTGGATAAGTTTGTAGAAGGGGGACCTTTTGAATGCTGCTACAATACATCAAAGCTGCAGGAAACCACCTGAGCTGCAGAGAGTAGGAGGCCATGGGATTGTTGAGGGGGAATATATTACGTGCCCATATACTTTAACACGGATGTTGGTGCCTGAACTTGCAGGTGAAAGTGATGGCTGGTAGAAAAGTGAGTGCTTATCCTATTTTCCAGTAAAGGTTAGTGACTCTGGGAATAACGTATTTGGAATAGATGCCCTTGAGCAGCTTAATCAAACAAAAAAAAGCACTGAAGCAGAAATGTTCAAAAAATTTAGTGTCTAATGGTTTTGTTTTCATACTGTCTCCCCAGGAATCTCGTGATCGTGTTCTTTTGGATGTTCCTGTCACTAGAGAGCAGATGAATCGCTATCGGGCTGCAGCTGAAACGGCTCAAAGTGAACTTGCAGCACTTCTGGTGAAGTACGATTGTGTCCAGTCAGAGGTACATTAAAAAATATTTCCAAATCCTTATCCAAACCTAAGCGTTATCTACAGTCACCTTCTGAAGAGAATGGAAAGTTTGCAGAAAGTCCAAAACTTCTTGCTTTTGATACAGAACTTTCTCATAACATAGAATTTCCATGCGATTTTCACTCTGCTTGCTTCTGTGTTCAAGAACTGATTATGAACTTATATTTGAAAGATTTGAAGACATCTAGCTTTTTATCGTCATAATCTAAAAATATCTAAACGCAATCTTTTGTAGCTAGACCTGAAAGTTAATATTTCTAAATTGTGGTTGCATGAAAGATCTCATAGATGTCCTCCTGCTGCTGGTGAGTTAAAATACAACTGCCCATCCTCACCTATTCCTCCACTTTCTTCAAGTTACAGCTCCCCAAATTTGCTTTGCTTTCATCGCCAGTGAAGTTGTGTTGAGCTAATGAGTTTGATTGTAACTAGAGAGGCTGAAGAACACACATGCATCCTTTTCTGCTGTCCCTGTTCTGCGAATGGTAGTTCTTAGGAGAGAAGATTTATTAGAGGATAATTTTTAGAATTCTGTATTTTCACACAATTTTTTTTTAAAACATATGACAAAATAAGATTGATTTGATCCAATTCAGCAATGTGGGCTGTGGTCAGTTTTAAAATGGAGTCAAATTTGCCTTTAGTAGACATGAAGTGCTTACCTTTATTTACACACATAGATTTAGGTGTATACATTTGTAAATATTAATAGATACATAAAGTTCAATAGCAACTTGTGTGCATTCATCCAACTAATACTTCAAACATATGTAGACTTTTCAAATCCATGTTTTTTTGTTGCACATTGTAAAGTACTTTGCACTGTACTTGCATAGCACATGAACATTAAAAAAGGCTGTATCAATAAAATTTGTTTTATTGTGGATAGCTGAATATGGGAAACATCAAGAACATGTAATATTGTATGAGAACAAATTGTTAATACAGTGTCCAGTCAGAACTCCAGGGGTGAGTGTCCATCGCCTAAGCTTGAATTTGACCAGTTGGTCCTGAAATTACTGCAGAGTTTCCCAACATTTAATGGCTGTCCAGGATCAGTACTTTAAATTTC
Source organism: Syrrhaptes paradoxus (assembly GCA_013400615.1). Taxonomy (NCBI): domain Eukaryota; kingdom Metazoa; phylum Chordata; class Aves; order Pterocliformes; family Pteroclidae; genus Syrrhaptes; species Syrrhaptes paradoxus. The sequence continues at coordinate 170,352 of VZTO01023940.1, read as the reverse complement.
AATTCCAAAAGGCCATGCAGAATCTCATGTTCTCATAGAAATAATTTATTACTGGAAATGTTGAATGGCTTCATTGCCAGCATGACTGACTGATTTATAGGTACTTTCAGCACTGGCTTGCAAAAGTGAAAGAATAGGCAAGAAAGCAGCTGTTCGTGCTCTTGTTAGTGAAGACCTTCATGACCCAGCTGAGGTCAGAGCCCTGTTCTGCTGAGTACTCTGTAAAATTCACGATATGGGATTATTCTTGCTTTTTCTGCTGTTGGAGCTGACCACAAAGACAATGGACAGAGGAAAAAATATCACATTTTGCAGATGGGGAGTTGAACCACAGAGAAATTTTAAGGTTGGGAGTGCTTTAAGCTACCATAGCTTCGTCCAGCTGCCAAGCAAAGCAATCCTATTGTTCCTTCAGCTGCTCATTTCCTTCCCCACAGTGCCCCATCCCCTGTGTTTGCACAGATGTATATGTAGTTTTATGGTGCACACTGGTGTTGGGGAACTGATGAAATTGAAAAAGAAAGCCTCTCTTTCTGGGTTGTTTTTCAGCCAGATCAGTTTCCCAATCTTATTGCACCTCATAGCCATCTAAGTGCTTCTGCTAGCAGCACAAAGAAGAGGGTGGAGTGTGAAAATGAAGCCCATGAGCTTGCTTAAAAGGCAGAGCTGCTTTATATCAGCTCCAAAGTGCCTGATAAACCAGTGCTTGAAGGGGAAGCATAAGCTCATCAGAGGCTGTGCTGCTGCTGCTGCAGTGCTCCTCCTACCTGACTCTTCAGTGTTAGCCTTTTCTCTGTGATGTGGCCAGCTCCCCTTCCTCCTCCCTCTCTGTAGAAAGTGAATTCTTTTCTCTCAGCTGCATTAGTTTGTGGAGGAGTTGGAGAAATATCAGAGCTGGTGCAAGGGAGAGGACGAGAATGCGTGGCTGGGAGCAGGGGAAGCAGGACCTCTCTTTTCCAAGGCAGCTGCCATTCAGGTGGCTCACCAGCCTCCTGGAATTTCTCTGAGTGTCTTGGGNATCACATGTGCAGATGGGGAGTTGAACCACAGAGAAATTTTAAGGTTGGGAGTGCTTTAAGCTACCATAGCTTCGTCCAGCTGCCAAGCAAAGCAATCCTATTGTTCCTTCAGCTGCTCATTTCCTTCCCCACAGTGCCCCATCCCCTGTGTTTGCACAGATGTATATGTAGTTTTATGGTGCACACTGGTGTTGGGGAACTGATGAAATTGAAAAAGAAAGCCTCTCTTTCTGGGTTGTTTTTCAGCCAGATCAGTTTCCAAATCTTATTGCACCTCATAGCCATCTAAGTGCTTCTGCTAGCAGCACAAAGAAGAGGGTGGAGTGTGAAAATGAAGCCCATGAGCTTGCTTAAAAGGCAGAGCTGCTTTATATCAGCTCCAAAGTGTCTGATAAACCAGTGCTTGAAGGGGAAGCATAAGCTCATCAGAGGCTGTGCTGCTGCTGCTGCAGTGCTCCTACCTGACTCTTCAGTGTTAGCCTTTTCTCTGTGAGGTGGCCAGCTCCCCTTCCTCCTCCCTCTCTGTAGAAAGTGAATTCTTTTCTCTCAGCTGCATTAGTTTGTGGAGGAGTTGGAGAAATATCAGAGCTGGTGCAAGGGAGAGGACGAGAATGCGTGGCTGGGAGCAGGGGAAGCAGGACCTCTCTTTTCCAAGGCAGTTGCCATTCAGGTGGCTCACCAGCCTCCTGGAATTTCTCTGAGTGTCTTGGGTTTGGTCACACTGGAAGCCTCTGACAGAGTCCTGAATTTCCTGACATCCTGAATTGCAGCTTAATGTCTTAAGTATTTATTGCCTTGAAAGGTTTGCCACAAGTTAAAAGCCCTAGCACACGTCATAAAGAGCAGTTAATGTGGCTTAGTTATTTGCCTGTTAATTTTATGTAGTAAGAGATAAATGCTTTCAGTTCCATCTTGGTGCTTATAATTGCAGTTGTCAGGAAAGCAAAAACATGCCTTAACGCTTCTTGTGACAAAAAAATCCACTTTAAATTGTTTATTTTAACAAAATAAAACACACTGAAATTTTATGTGTGTTGGCCTCAAGCTCAGTTTTTTAGAGAAGCTTGTGGCAGAAATAGTTCAATGGAAAGTGGTATTTTTAATGAAAAGAGGAGGAAAATAAAGAAAAATGGTGGAACTTTCTGAACTGCTGGAAGATCTAGCATCATCTCTGGAACAGGTCCTTGACATTTGGCTGTAATGTGCCTTCTCCCACCCTTCCTTAAAAGGCTCTCTTGCTGTTTCTGTGTAAATTCAGCTACATTTGATTGGATTATCAGATCAAAAAATAACTATTTGCATAAGCTGAGAAGAGGTTGCCTACAGCACAACTCTCCAAAAATTTCTTTGCCTCTGAACATGCTGCAAATCATTGAAAGGCTCCACCCTCATGCAGCAGGATGCTTTGCAGTTACAAATCCCTGCAGCTGTAGACTATCTGTGGAATTGTGCACCAGAACTGGGAGCAGGGAGAGGACAGGCAAAAAAGAGGCAATAGTGGTGTTATTAACTGTATTCTAACACAGATGTGTGAGGAAGGCGTGTTAAGGCTGAGCAGGGGAACTTAAGCTGGGATTTTCCTAAATTCTGATTTTTTTAAAAATAAATTTATCTTCCCGCAAGAGATTATCTAAAAGGTTGTAATGTATTACACAACAGCAACTTTTGTTTTTACAACCCCCTTTCTTCTATTGCTTTTTCCTAGTTATATGAAAATAAAGTTGTGTCGCTCCATTCAGTCTTGTATTGATAGAAGTCTCTGAGTCTTTTGTTCCAAAATATGTTTCTTGCCACTTTATTAAACTTGTAATGCAGTCATATATTTCAGCCTGGGCAAAATTGTTCTTCCTTTTTTTAATGAATTTTCTCTTTTTCTGTCTATAGCTTCTTGAACTCAGACCCAGAATGGTCTCTAAGGAAGCCTCTTTTCAAGAGCTGAAGTCTGAAGCTGAAAGCTACAAAGAAAACAATGCTAGACAGGTGTCTCGTCTCCGGTCTTTGCAAACACGAGTTCAGGAGATGGAGGAAGAGGTGTGTGCACTCACGACTTCTAAAAACCAGGCTGAGCTGACAGCTCAGGCAGCATTCAAAGAAAATCAGGAGCTGAAGAAGGAGCTTCATGAGCAAAGTGCCAAACTTAAGTAAGATTTATGTGAGATGAGAAACAATTTTTGTTTGGGATGACTGACTGATACAGTTGTCAATGCAGAAAAATATGTTGCGTGGACAGGCTTTATTGCAGATCTGAATTCTGTTCCAATGCCTTGTACAACTGTTACACCCAAGTGTGTGGAAGGTATTGAAGTCTGAATTTTGGTTTGAGTTGTTAGCCCATAAATGAGGTTTTGAGAGTTTTGTCCTTTGAAGGAGAAATGATGCTATAAGTCAGTTTGGTATAACCTCATTGTTTACAAAAAATGAGCGCAGGGCTGTTTGTCTGAATGCAGTAGAAACAGTACATGTGGTTTCCTTATTCAGGTATTTCCATGTATGGCACTGAGGCAAACTTTGTGCATTTCATAGCATGCTTGTGATGGGCAGTACCTGCAGCTACAGTCTAGTTCCCTCCTCTGTCTTTATCTTGCGGCATCTTTTGCAGACATTTACCTGTTACCTGATGTGCTACACGGGCCGAGCTAGTGGTGAGGGATTGTGCTGCAGCACCACTTTGGTCTCTCTTCCCTTCTCTGTCACAGCTGGAATTGGAATAACGTCAAGTGAATTTCTTCCTTAGTGTAAAACTGTCTGTTAGGTGCAGCATAATAAAGAAAATAATTCCTAGTTAGCAGCATCCTGAAGGGAGCTTGTTATTATTAGTTCAGATTTCAGTAATGTTAGCTTTGTCTGGCTTTTCTTCTGCTTTCTTCTGGATGTTGCTGTGTGGTGTTTTTTTTTGTTTTGTTTTGTTTTTTTTTAATGTACATACTGATTGCATAAAACTTCTATTAAAATAGAATATCCTTAACTATATTGTTCTTAACATAGTATGTCAGAGCACTGATCTGTCAGTTCTGCACAACTGCTAATATTTCAGGTCTGTGGGGTGGAGACTGATAACAACGGTGATCACAAAATTGATTGGTGTGAAAATATTCTGAACTCTGAAATTCCAAAATGAGTGTCAGTCGTAATATATTAATAGATATCTTAGAGACTTTTACAACAGATTTTTTCAACCATTACAAGGCTAATATCCATGTCTCTCTCAATACTGTCCAGTTAAGAGTGAGGTGAGTGCTCACTAGATGTCTGTATTTCCCAAATCAGTATTTGCACAGCTCTTCCAAGCTTTGTGCATTAGAAGTGGATAAATAAGTTATTTTAAAATCTAGAGAAATCCACTGCAGTGCACTTGTCTGTTACCAGCTTATTTGCCAAAAGCTCTGCCTGGGGAGTGCTGATGTTGATCCTCAAATATTTTGGATGTGATCCCAATATAAGTGAGGAGATAGTTAAGTGAAGAAGTGTATTGTGCACCCTAACGACATAGAAAACGTCACAGTCTCTGAGATAATGGTTGTTAATATTCTCTAAAATGCTGCTTGTGGGGGAAAAAAAAGGAGGAAAAAAGGAAGAAAACTTCCTATCCTGTTTGCCTGACTCACTGGGAGAAAACTGCCAAAATGCTATGTATCTTACTAGCCTATTGTTACAGTGATATGATCAACTTTATGTGCCATAAATCTGTGTTGTCACCCCCAGTACAGTGCTGGCCGCTCTGTTTATTCCCATGACACTTGTGCCAGCAATTCTGTTTGTGGTGCTGCATGGTCCCTGGGACCAGGAAACTGCTCTAAGAGGGAGGTGAGCAAAATAAAAAGCTTAATTTCTAGCTCTGCCAATCCCAGGTCCCATTTGCTGTGCACCTGGAGTGTACCACTAGAGCGTTGGCAAAAGGGAAGGGACAAATGGAAGGTGCGTCTGCTCTTTTGGAAGGAGCAAACATGTTGGATTGGTCATGAATCTACAGTATATGCTTTCAAAGTCTTTTCTCATCCTCAGCTAATACCACTTAATACTAGTCAATTAATACTAGCCTTAATTGCTTACTCTGGCCACCTTAGTAGTACATGGCTACATAGCACGTGGCTAGTCCCAATTAGGTATTCAAGAAACATTTTCACTGAAGACCACTAATAAAAGGGCAGAGCAAGCCAGTAGGCATGAAACACACATTTACATGCTATACCTAGGGAGATAGTAAAAAATGTTTAATGAATTCTGTAGCTGGTTTCCAAGATGTACACCTCTCCTATTGAAAATGGTGCTTTTCTGCTCAGCAGGTCTATTGCCAAGGTGTTTTTAGAGCCTGAACTGTGAAAAGCTTTTTCTTCTTTTTTTTTTTTTTCTTTTTCCTCCCCTTCCCTTTTCTCATTAGTTCTGAAGAGCTAGCAAAACTGTGAAAGAGCTGCGTTCTACTTTTTTTTGTATCTGATTGCCTATTTTCTAGGTGCTCACACCCTTATGGCCCTACCGGAGATAATTACGTTATTCGCAGAGTTGTCAAGTATGTGCTTTGTCCTTTAGATTGTTTATTATTAGAAGCAGGCATGTCTCTGTGTGTGATGTGCTTTGATTTTCTAGAGCCACAGAACAGTTTGTGGGGTTGGTGGTCCATCTCATACAACGTTATAACATAGCCATGTGTGTATGGCATGTCTGGAGCCTCATACCTTTTCCATTCTGACATACCGCTCCTGAGGACAGCAGTTTAGCAACCATCTCACAGCTTAGTGTTGCTGGGGCTATAGAGGAGAGGAAGGTGCCTGGAGGCGAGGAAGCTGTGAGGCACTTGGTTTCTGAGGGCCAGTACCTGCTGCAGAAGGCAGATCTTTTGTCTCAGGATGTGTTCTGTGCAGCAGTACATGGAATGATCCATATCCTGTCCAGAGCAGTAATTAATGGTTTCCATTCCTCTCTCTTATTCTTCCACTTTCTACCATTTTGCAGCATTGACAACTGCTGATCTCCCTCCCAAGGCAACATCTTACATTTTTTTGTGGACCATCTCTTTTGCTTAGTGATTTACAGCCATTTACCGTAGTGTGTTTGCACTCACTGTGTGTTTCCTGTAGGAGTCTCATGCTGCTTTTTGATTATGGAATGATGTTCTGTTGCCTGTTTGATTGCCAACCTAGAGAGGAAAAATCAGAAATGGAAAAGAATGAGTCCAGAAATGACTAGCATGCCCACCTTGAAAACTGAGAATAGTACTATGCTTTGATAAGTAAATGAGTTTCAATAAAATTTTTGCTCTAGACAGCTGTTTGGTGATATCTCAAATCTTTGTGGTCAAATCTTCAGTCAAAATCTTGGTCAAATCTTTAGAAGGTACCTTGTTTCTCAACTGGAAGCTCCATAGTTTTGTCTCTTGCACTGTATTTTTACCACTGAGTAAACAACAAAAGTTATATATGTACTAAGTAACATATACAGAATTATATGTAACTTTAACAATTCATTTTGTGGTACACAGAAGCTAGCAATAATCTTAGGGTGATGTCTTTTGCCTAGAATTCTGTTTCAGACTGATGTGTGTATTTTTTTTTTTCTGTCTGATTAGTAAATATTTGAATGAGTGTGAAGAAAAAATGACTCAAGCTTCTAAAATCAGCAGAAAGTATGAAGAGCTCCTTTCACAGCTATCTGGATTCTTGGACATAGACATCAGAGAAAAAGAGAAACCACAGGAACATTTAATGTCAAAGGTGATTATGTGTAGTCAAGGTTTTCTGTATAGAGATTTGGTAGCAGGATATTTGATTGTCAAAGAAGTAAAGCACGTGATGAAGATGGGAATCTTTGAGTTAAATAATGATTTGCGCACAGCGCTATCATTTAAGACAGATTTTTTTTTTTTTCATGTTCGGCTGATTTTCAAATGTGCTGAACATTAATAATAGGCTCAGTAAACTCAGTCTGCTCTTATCTGCATAAATATTTTATCAACCTGGAGTTCCCAAGTACAGCCCTGATTAGATACTTGGTTGAAAGCTTTCCTGAAAACATGAACACAGGGAGTCACTAGCTGGCATGTAAACTGTGCCGCTAGATCTTCACACTTATCTCGAGCCAACATGCCATTAAATAGAAACCTCTGAAATGGCATACCCTCAGCAAACCTTAACTATGCTGTGTAACAAAATGCTGTAAATAACTGTGTGGTGTTTTTGAGACTTAATCATAAAACTTTACTTTATGAAATATTTTATGAATACTTCTGAAGTTCCAAAAACTAAGATTCCAGTTAGGAAAGGAAAATTGCTTGTATACTCTTTTAAACTTTATCAATGCTGCTAGAGGGCAATTTATACTAATTTTATACATTTTTCTTATGTTCTGTCCAGTCTTTGCTATCCCTATTTTTCTTCACTTAGGACCATACTAAGTATTTTGGGAAATCCTGTTTTGTTATGTTCATATTCTTATGAGAGTTCTGGCTATAAGGAATACTTAGTAAATTGAGATTATCTAGGTATGTATCACAGCGATTTCTTACAAGCAGATTGAAATTGTAATAGATACTCTAACAAAACTTGACTAGTCATTAGAGGCAAAGATGTTTATATTAAGCCGTAACTCTCATGTGCTTAAGGAAATAACTGGATTTAAAAAAAAACCCTTTATGTCGATATCTTGTTTTAACAGTGTAGCAATAAATCTAGTTGGGAAATCTAATTTGTGCTGAAAACTGTGTGCATTAGGAAAACTTAGCAACTCATTTTTCTCTTTGGGCTCACAGCATGTCTATTTAGCTGCTTTTCCACGTTATGGCTTTATTTAAGACAGAAGTGATCTGGCTTAGTCTTAATGAACGTCTTACCAGTAGGAGTCAGGGTACTTTTTTTTACCTTAGGCACTCTTTGAAGTGCCCACATTTTTCTCTTCTATGTCTCGGAAATAGCACAATGTACCAAACCAGCCCTAGAATCCTTCTGGCAATGACTGCCTTTTCTGAGGTGCTGGCTGCTCAGAACATCAGCCTACCAGGTATTTGGCCCTGCCCTTGAATATGCTTGTGAAATAGCTGTTACTGACTCAAATCTCCACATAGCTAAAGGGTTTTGAGCATAAAATGCAGCTTTTACTTTCTCGTTCCAAGGGAGAGGCATAAATCTTAACAAGCCAAACTGAAATAGTCTGCTTTTCACATCAAGGTAACTACGTGATCAGTTTTCATTTCCTGACCTGTTTCATGTCAAGCGCAGATATACAGTGACAGCAAAACTCCACCTGTTTAACAGATAGAGATAGTGTGGGAGTAAATCTGAACCACATTACTCAAAGGTGTGGGTTTCTAGTGGGAGTATGGTTCTCATTTTAATTGTCTTTCTACTCTTTTTAGAAGGGAAGAGTAAAGTGCAATTATAAATCTGACCTAGGGGTCACCATAAACACTATGTCTTTATTGGGATGACTAGGAGCAGGTGTACTGGGATGAATATATGTCATTATTAAGTACTTTAAAAAAAGTTACTAGTATTTGAATTATTTCACTAGGTCTCTGAAATATGTAAAGAAAATCTGACACTGAAAAACCAGGTTGCTGCTCTTCAGGAAGCTGACAATGTCCATGAGATGGAGTCCAAAGCTAGTAGAGAAACTATCATGAGGCTTGTTTCAGAAGTGAACAAAGAGCAGAAAAAGGCAGCAGGATATTATCATGACATGGAAAAACTTAGTAAGGTACATAATTGCATGATGTGTATGCTTGTCTGGATTTCAAATGTTTTCTTGAAATTTCAATTCAGTTTGCAATAGGAATTGTATGAGAAAAAATGCTTCTGAAAGACTTCTGGTGATTAGGGTCTTTTTTAAGAAAGACATTTTTCTAAGGTTTTTCTCAGCTTTTTGAAAGCTTGACAGTATCTGGAAATTAAACAATAATATTGCGTAAAATCAGTCTGATTTAGATTTGATGTCTTCCGATGATGCTTGCAAATTTATATTTTTGCTTCCTTCATATTGTTGTAGCCTTTTCTGTGCTTGCACAAGCAGGTAAATAAACATGTTTTTTAAAGAAGTGAAAACATATAGAATTAATTATTATATCTGAGGCAAAAGCACGGAACAATGAGAAAATGCTGTTTTAAATAATATTTATGTGATATTGCAAGTTTTCTGAGGATTCTTCTACTCAGTTTCTTTAAAAATTCTAATGAGAAACTGAAAGGAATTGATAGCACACTATTTTATTCTTTCTCTTTCTCTTAAGGAACTGGAAGTAAAGTGTCTTGGCTTCCAGACACCCTAGGTTATCTTGTTTCACCATGTTACGAACTTGTATTTCATAACTGTAAATATTCATAGAATCATAGGATAGTTAGGGTTGGAAGGGACCTTGAAGATACTTGAGTTCCAACCCCCTGCCATGGGCAGGGACACCTCCCACTAGCCCAGGTTGCCCAAAGCCTCATCCAGCCTGGCCTTGAACCCCTCCAGGGATCCATCCACAACTTCTCTGGGCAACCTGTTCCAGTGTCTCACCACCCTCAAAATAAAGATTTATTCTTAATATCTAATCTAAACCTACCCTCTTTCAGCTTAAAACCCTTACCCCTCATCCTATCACTCCATAACCCGATAAAGGGTCCTGCCCCATCTCTCCTGTAGCCCCCTTTAAGTACTGGAAGGCTGCTAGAAGGTCTCCCTGGAGCCTTCTCTTCTCCAGGCTGAACAACCCCAACTCTCTTAGTCTGTCCTCTTATGGGAGGTGGTCCAGCCCTCTGACCATCTTTGTGGCTCTCCTCTGTTGACTCATTCAGTTGACTCATACCCAAAAAGTTGTAGGCAGTAGGACGGCTCTTGCAGGAAAGCATTGTTTTGCTGTGGGGAACCCATAGAGGAAATCTGTGCAGCAGGAATGATGCTGAAATGAGAAATGTAAGTTAAGCTGTAAGTCAAGTATTTACTAAATTCACGTAGGTATGATTTGGAAAGGAAAAGTATGTGATTTAAGGGTTTAATTGCTCCAGGAGAGCTCACCATTAGGAGTTTTTGTACATAGTAAAGGATGGATGAACAAAGCGAGCTTCTGCTGCAGCTTTCCTTATTACTTTTTGCAATAGCTGTGGAAAGGGAGCAGTTTACTAAAACCAAAATTAAATTTCCTGCAGGTACTAGAGCTGTGTGGTTAAAGCTGATGGCCAGAACTTAAGAAAAAAAAAGAGAAGAAATTTAGACTGCCAAATATGTAGCTGAGCTGTGTGTGACTGAGTTTGTAGAAATTTTTAACATAAAGCAACCTTGTGCCAAGTAAGTTTTGAAAATGTAATAAACATTTTCCCCACCCCCCTGGCACTACTTCTTTCCTGAACAGAAGACTGCCACCATACACTTTAAAGGATAAAGTGTTCTGATTTGGTTGTAAGTAAAGTATTTGGGAGATGAGAAATAGCTGACAGAGTGCTCTGGAGAAGAAAGAATTTCTTGTAGGCAAGATAAACGTTGAGTACCACAAGGGTCATAAATTCTACTTACTGCTGAAAATGCTTCCTACCAAGCTATGTAAATTTTGCTAAGACTCAAATGAGACTGAAAGAGAACCTGTACCAAAAACTTCAAAAGGTCCTTTTTGAGAACATTTTGTTCTCATGCTTCACTTCAAATGCAGGAGTGTGAGTAAGGGCAGAGTATAGGTTGCTCACTAAGTAAGCCAGAATCAGGAGATGTTTTAAACCAAGATCAGGGCTTCATTTGTGACTTGTTTCGCAAGTTTGATCTGACTGCCAAAACATTTCCAAAGTTGAACTAGTTGTATGAAAAGTATTCTCCTATCATTATTGTGCATTTGCCAAATACATAATTTATTTAACCCATTTTATGGAAATGTCTTGCAAAATTATTAGCGTTGCCTTCCACATGAAGTGTGTGCCATCAGGGCTTATCTAGAGCCTGCAGATTCCTCCAGTGCTGTTTCAGTTTAGCTACTTAAATTTGCAGATACTGAGTAAATCTGTTGGGAAGATTTTGTGTTCACAAAAGTATATTAAGAAGTACAGTACTGAGAAAAAAAAAGTAAAAACCACCAAAATGCTTTAAATCCACATATCTAAAGGAGGATGCATGACATCCTCTGTTCTCCTGATGGGTGTCTTATTAGGCTACAGGAAGGGCATCAGTGGTACAAAGTTGGTTTGACTTTGTCATATGCTTTGCCATGCGGCTTAAATAAGCACATGAACAGAGTTGCACATGTAATGTGTTTCCCTGTGAAGCTAAAAAGCAGAAATCCATACTGGTCCTGTGCCAGGAGACACTCGTGCACGTTGGCAGTGAGTTCCTGGTCTGTTTAGTGAGCTCTCATTAATGGCATTGCTTGTAGCAGAGTTTACCCAGCACAAGCTTGAGTAGAAGTAGCTCTTGCCTCTGTTTGCCTGAAGCTTGCAGGGTCAAACATGTTAGCCATCTGCTGTGTTACAGATTGAGGTGGTGGCCCAGAACTTAAGATTTTCTCTCAGAGCTCTTCCTAAGTGTATAGAGGCTGTCGCTGTTCTTCCAGTCTTCTCCAGCAAGCACCAGCCATGGCACTGTTCCCTGCTGCCTCTGAATCATTGCCTGTTTTTCTTGCTAGGTAGTTCTTCATTTCTGCTCCTTGATATTTCTCTGAACTCCTCTTGACCAGGTGTCTTTCTTTGTGTCCCAGCAGGAAGCAACTATCAAATGATCAATTAGATTGTAGATTCTGAAATTCTTGATGAAGAAAATGAAAGGCAGGTTGGTTATGTTCAAGCAATATTTTAGCAGGTTATAGGGTTAATATGTGAGAGGAATTCAGAATGTTCTTTAATATATTTGATACTTGAGTATTTGTTGCAGTTAGCTGGTTTTCATTTCAGTAGCGTTGGCAAGTGAATGATGATTTTATCTGTTCCTCTCTTAGCCTCACTGCATCACAATATCAAACAGCAAACAACAGAACTAATATAATTTCTAAACTAATATAAGTAAATACAGCAAGCCATGAAGCTTGTAATATATTGCTTTTCTTTTAGAATTTTGAACTTCTCACATTTCTGACCGAATATTGTAAAACCTTGCTTCTGGAATTCTGGAAATATTGTGCATAGTTTTATTCTGGCAGCGCTGGATATCAAAATTGCATTTGATGGAAAATAACTTTCAGGTGCTGCCCAGATTTCTAGACTGGGAATCAGAATACCTGTTCTTTCTTTGCGTTTGCCCAGACAGTGATTATTGTTACTGTAATAATAATTACAGGTTATGACATAATTTGAAAATGTCTGTAGGTCTTTATAAAATGTCTAATTTGCTCTAACCAAGTTTCTTTCTAGTATTTAGGAATTAAATAAATTCCTATATGGTGTTTATTTAAGGTACAGAAGAAGATGCACATGTTCTTCTTCCCATTGAATTACCTTTCCTACAGCATTGCCATTGATGAACCACAAGAACTAGTAAATTGGCTTGTTCTGTTTCGCATCTTCAGTGATGATTCAGACTGGAAATATTTGTGTTTCCCTTCGAAGTGTTAATTTAAACATCTGTTTTGCAAAGATGTGCACCATGCAATGTCTGTAACGAACATATTTGAAATATAATAAAGCAGTTTTAATGAATACAAATATATGTGCATGTACTAGTGATGCAAAGTTAACCATGAAAGTGCTCTTCAGTATTCAATACTGACTTGTATTAAATTATGTTATTAATAAATAAAATTTATCTAAGTAGCATCTAATCAGTATAAATTTATCCAAATAAATTGATTGTATGAAAACATAGTTGATTAAAATATAAACTTATTATTTAAGGAAATAAACTTGAGAAATGTGCCTACATTTTGAATATACCCAAAAACTTTGATTGTAGGAGATGCAACCAAATGATTTTAGGGTTTTTTTTTTGTCCCAATAGATAAATAAAGTAATGAATTTCTCAGTCAGAACTTGGATTTTTTTTTGTTTGTTTGTTTTCTCATTGAGAAAACATGTATTAGGGACAGGTTTCAGCAGGCATCACAAATATTTCCAGATTGAATCATCAGAGAAGACAGGAGATAAGAGCAAGCTAGTTTAGAGTCCTTGTGGTATAACAGTGGTAACTGAAGATGTGTCTGGTGTAAGAATTAATCTGTAAGACACCTGCATTCTCTTTTATACTTTATTGCTACTGTTAATGTAATGTGGGATTTTTTTTAGATGTATGTGTAGTCGACTTAATATGTTGAAACTCTGGTGCTGATGGAGGTGCCAGTATAACTAACAATGATTTAAGTTCAAATATCCTTGTCTGGTCTACAAACCCTCTCGAATTATTTAGTGTAAATACTCTGCTCTTCAAAACAGCTGAAAGCCCAGATTTCCTCTGGAAGGGTAACGAGGGCGTTGGTTAACACATGGCTGCTCCAAGAAATAAAACGGAGGAGGTGGACTTGTGGTTGTGGCAGGCGTTGTAAAGTGATAGGTGCTGGCGAAGGACAGCAATTATGTAGGAATCTGCTATGTCAGGCCAAATAGCTGCTATCTAAGCTGTGAGAGTGGCCAGCAGCTTGTGTGTGGGCAAGCATGCAGAAATACTTTTGGCCATATGTCCTCTGAGCTTCCATCTGACTGGACCTTCCTGATTCAAAGGTTGCTTCTCTGTGTTAACAGCTGCTGCTGCTACTACATGACACGATACGAATGTTTCACATGAAATCTCATGAAAGTCCTTTAGAAAATAGCCCTGTCATTATTAGTGAATTTTTACCAAGAATGGCCAGTAGTTTCTCCAGTTCTGTGTGTGAGCTATATTGCCAATGCCCAGGTAAGGCTCTGCACACTGTCTCTGCCTACATGTTGCTGTAAAGGGCTGAACTCTGCAGGCAGAGCCTGAGCTTTCAAGTGTGTATCCACCTTCTTACAGTGTTGTATTTCTCTTTACATAATTGGAAGTGAAAAACTTGTGCTTTTTTTATCTGCTAAGTTTTTTGTTTTTATCCTAGCAAATCTTTGGTTTTCCATAAATTCCGGATTGAATTTACTGTATTTTGAAGTTCTAATTATTTTTAAATCTGAGAAAAAGATCAGTGTCTTTACAGTAAGCACAACAACCTCACTGTTATAAGAGAGTCTTATAAAAAAACTGGAATATTGACTTCACAGAAGCCAGTGAAACTTTTGTCACCAGTTTAAGTGGGCTTGGGATTTCCCCTGGAATACATAGGATGCAAACCTGATATCAACTATGAAAACAGCTTTCAGAAGAGTAGTGTCTCATATAGTGTTTCTGTGAAAATAATAACATTGTTTGACGTTTCTAAAAATGGCATGCAGTGTGCACAATCATGGTGATATATTTTAATAACAGAACTTATTTTTTTTTAAATTTTGTTGCATAACTAATCAAGGAAGAGCTGTAGAGGCTTAGCTAGTTGATAACCTCTTATATGAAAAACTTTACAATAGTTTACATTGAATAAGGAGAGAAATTAGTTCCTCTAACATCTTTGGTGCAGCTGTCTGTGGCTTTAGCCATGGCTGAGATAATTAGTGGGGTTCAGGAGGAGTATGTCCAGGTAGTTTGTCCACAGGGCAGCTGGGTAATGCAGATCCTGTGAGTAGGTGGCTGTGGTCTACATGCAGTCTATGGGGAAACCTTGACATTGTAACCTGAACAACAAATGATGATTCAGTTTCCCTTCCAGTGAGAAATTGTTTTAGGAGCTACTCCATATGTAGGAGCAGTGAAAGACAGAAATGAATGCTGTTTATTCCTGAAAGATTGTTAACTAAAGCTTCACAGCTCTTCACTGGCTCCGTGGAAAGGGAAACCTTCATGCCATCCTCTCTTCTGCAGATGTTTTGTGGGAAGACCTTTGCAGAGCTGCTGAAACTAAAAGTTGTCAATCTTGCAAGCACCTGGGCTTGATTCCAACAGGTAAATGAATAAGAAAGTATGGTTGGATAGTTTTTAGTATTGGAAGCCTATAGGTTTTAAAAAATCTTATAAATACATTTGCTCAGCAGTTTAAAAATTGAACAAAGCCATTCCTAGGGCCAAAAATTTCAGTACAAAAGGAGAATTTTTGTGCCTTCTTTGCTATTTTTTTTTTCTTTAGAAGTTAAGATGAAAGTTGGTGCTGGAGATAAAAATCTGTATTATTAAAACCTCATCTGCAAAGCCACAGTACTGGCTTTTTTAATAGTGTGGCATATTTCTGTAATGTCATGCATGCAAAATAATTTGACAAAACCAATTTTCACAGCCTGTTTTAATCTATTAGATTAGATAAAAGTAAAGATTTTGATTTTTGGTTTACAATTAGATAAATGAGCAATTAAATTTTTGTTTATTTATAACCATCACAAAATGCTACAGCTCTTTTGGGATGTGGACCTGTTGTATTTTCTCTGAATCTGCTTCAGTTGTGCTGTTGTTTGTTTTGTTTGGTTGGTTTAGTTGGTTGTTTTGTTTGTTTGGTGTTTTGTTGTGTGGTGGGTTTTGGTTTGTTTGTGTTTTGTTTTCTTTTTCGTTTAGGAAGGGAGAACTAGAGTAGGTAATTCAGAGCTTTGGGAAACTGAGTTTGAACACCAGAATTGTTTTAGAGTAGGTAGTGTTCACTCAGATGTTCTAAAACAACTCAAAGTTGAAATAGATTATTAGTTACAGTATGCAGTCTGAAACTTGAAACTGCCTCAGAAATAGTGACTAATTTGACTAGTATCCACTTAAAAAAATGATTATTAGATGAAATGACAGACCAACAGACCTTATATGTCTATAGGATGTGGATATTAAGGAAGAGTTATCACAGCTTTAAAAAAAATGCATTTAGATATTGAGATCAACAGTGAGGATATGTATTAACATGTGTTGTTACTTAAAAGATCTTATCCCTTCTTGTTTTGTCTTTTTTGTTTTTCTACCTCTTCAATGTGATATCCCTCACTTTATTTTGCAGTGTTAAATGCAGCTCTTTTAGACGTTCCTCATAAAAGAGTCTCTCTCTTTCTCTGCTTAAAAGGCAGAAATAGTTTTCCCCAGCTGTTATGTGAATGCAGCTGACCTAATATTGAACATATGATTTCTCACGAGGGAGGTCTTGCCAGTGCCTTGTGCAATGGTCTGGGTACTCTGGTGTCTTCTCCAGTCCAGTGGCTTTAGGGTGCCTGCAGGCAAGCATGGGCAGACTGCATCCCGACCTGAGTGAGTAACTTTAAGTCTGGCACTAAGCCGTCTGAGCCCTTTTGCTCTGGTCTCAGATAGTTTAAGAACCTTTGGTGCTGCTTTCCACATCCACAGGTGAGCACGGCCATGGTAGATCTGCCACACCTCTTGTGTCCGACAATGAGTCGCTGACATGGTCTACCCTGGGTAAATCCACCTAATGCCCAATTCTGTTTTCTTTGAACATCCATTTCTGTAATTATTGCTGTATTCAAAATTTGGTGTGTGTCAGTGTTGGACAGCTTTTTGACCCTACATGCTGCATACCAAAACCTTCATGTAATTCAGAGCCATGGGACATTAGTCATTAATGTTGAGGAGCCAAAGAGAAAACACGAGCTGTTGCAGTTTCGTTCTTTCAGTCTTCTAGGGGTGGAGATTGTTTTATCTGTCTGCACTGATCACTTAGGGCCTTAGGGGTTTGCTTCTAGTTGAGATACCACCTTAATATGTTGCAGTCCCTAAATTTCTGGATACTGTTCAACGTTCAGGCTGATCTTGCTGAAGCTAGCCAGTGTAAATGTTCTCCATTCAAGAGAGGTTTCAAGGAGGATTGTTCAGAATTTTAATATCTTGAGTCTTATGGCTTTTTGTTCTGTAAATTGCTTGTGTTTTTTTTGCTTTGCTTTAAAGTTTGGGCATCAACAGGCTTGCAGTTCTTTATTTTATACCTTGATCTTTTGATTTGACTGTGTTTGCAGATGTTCACAATTTGAAACAAGATTGTAATTAGGTAAGCTCCCTGGTACTGGCAAACTACTTTTGCACTGTGTTTCTGAAAGGAAAAATACATGCTGCTGAAAACTGTAATTGAAATAAACCACTCTATTCTTTGCTGTAATTACCATAATGTAATTCTGAGCACAGGTGGGAATTCTCTATTAATAGGACTTGTTTAGAATAAAATAGAAAATGGCAAGGAATCATGCCAACATTTGTTTCCAAGAGAGTTCTACAATTACTTTAGAAAGGGGTAGTAACAAATAATTTCCTAAATGACAGGGTTTGTTTTGGTTTGTTTTCATTTATGTGTTCACATGTTTGCCTTTTCGAAGCTATTTAAAAATTCAGTATTTTTAGTATCGTATGTTTATATCTTATTTCCAAGGGTGCCTCCCAAAATCCTTTTTTTTTTTTGTCCATCCTCTCTGCTGATCTGCATAAATACTCCCAGATTTACTACTTGATTGGCGTGTGTTCCATAATACAAATTACTTACTATGCTACACAGCAAGCACACGTAGGCCTTGAGAGACCCCTGAGTGTTCACCATACTCCCAGCTGCTCTAGGAACAATTCTTCAACTCCAATGTACACAATCTTAGTTCATATCAATCCACTCACTGAGCCTCTACCTAACAACTGAAACTTCCAGAGAAATTTACTCACTCTCCATAAATATGCCATCCTCTGGCATGATTTTGTCTCTTGTGTGAACTAATATTCTTTCCCATTTGTTCCCATCACTCAGATAATATCCTGAGGAATGAAGACTTAGTTGAATGAAGACTTTTAGTTGATTTCACTGCAAATTTTATTCTTGTATATGAATGCGTAAGCTCTCCTAACTTGATTTTGTGAGGAAAACAAAGAGGTTCACAAGCTGATTGAATGAGAGAGATTATTTTTTCTTTATGATAGATGGGTTATTTTTCTTTCATTTTTCTGTCATCATTTGCTTTTGCATCATGGGTCAGGATGCACAGTTCTGTCTGTCTGCTCTGCCCTGTTGGGTCAATATTTGATATACAACTAATATATATGTATGGGCTATTTTTTCTTCTTTCCAAACAGAGTCATGATTCATCAGGAGGTAAAGGAAAAATGACTTTTAAAAGCTCTGGGCTTAGAAGGAAAGGATCATGGGTGTCAGAGGCTGAGTGAGAACCATGACAGAATGCCAAAGATCTGAGGGTGCCCCTGAGCAGTAAATCCTATGGGCTATTCATGCGGTAGCCTTACCTTACAGTACCCTGTCTCTGTAATCGAAGACAACATTATCTTTGTATTACTTCTGAACTGCCAGAGACTGGCTTCTTTTAAAAAAAAAAAAAGTACAAGGATACTAGATAGAACTTTCACTGCATTAGTCCTTCCCCAGTCATGCTTCTGCACACCAGCAGCCCAGCTAGCAGCAGATGGGGGCAGTTTTAGGCTCCGTGGAAGGACATAGATCTTCACTGACTTCTTTCTATTGCTCAGGCAAATTTGATCTTATGGCAATAGGGGTTTTGGTTTCTTCAGAAGATGACATAGCTCAGAATAATTCCCTTTTTGCAAGTTCTTGAGGTGAAATTTCTTCTTGGAGGTGAAATTTCTTCTTGGAGGTGAAATTCAAATTTGAGCATTTGCACCTTCTTTTATGCTGTCTTAATGTAATAATTTTTTTGTTTGGCCTCTCACTCCCCATTTCTGTATATAAATAATCTCGGGAATTTTTGTCACATTCAGGTAAACTGATCTCAGAGATCGCCTCTAGTTCTGCTCTTAACACTGTGTTCAAAGAGTTTGTGTGTATTTTTTTGGTCAGCCCTGAATTGGTCAGGCAGTTGAACTAGATGATTGTTGTAGGTTCCTCCCAACTGAAATATTCTATTCTATTCTATTCTATTCTATTCTATTCTATTCTACTCTATTCTATTCTACTCTACTCTACTCTACTCTACTCTATTCTATTCTACTCTACTCTACTCTACTCTACTCTATTCTATTCTACTCTATTCTATTCTATTCTACTCTATTCTACTCTATTCTATTATATTCTATTCTATGCTTTTCCCTCCAAGGTGTAGTACTTTGGCTTTATTTGTGTTACATCTTATTCAATGTTTGTTTTCTAAGTCATATTATCTGAGTGAAAAAATCTGAAAAGCCTGGTTCAATCTTTCGTGTATTTTAGGATCTTGACAGTGCTATAATAGGAAGACAGAGTTTGGAGATGAAGATCAGAAACCTCCAAGATAAACTGGCTGCTACCCAGAAAGCTTTGGAATCTTCAAATCAGGAACTACACAATCTGAAGAAATCTTCCAGTGAGCTGGATGGAAGCTTGAGGAGCAGCAGAGAAGAGGCCAGGACTGCTCAGAGCTCTTTACTGACTTTTAAAGAGCAAATTGCTACCCTACTCAGCAGTGGATCTGCAATAGTTAAACCTTCAGAGAAGGCTATTTTGGAGAGGATCCAAGAAATAAATTGCAAAGAGGAGAGTAAAGAAATAGTAAGTCAGCAACTACTGAACACACTCAATGTGTGTATTTATTCTCTTTGAATCAATTTTCATTTTATTGATCTGTTAGAGTGCTGGCTCCTTCTGCTTAGGTTTTGAAATTACAGAAACCTTTAATTTGGTTGTTTATTGATTTGAGATACTAAATGAAAAGGATCTATGTTTTATTAAGTAGAAAGAGGTCAGAAATGAAATTAATAATAGATGCTGTTAACAAGAAAAGACATAGAATGATCTTTCAGTTAAGACATTGAAATTTGGTTTCAGTGCCGCTTAGTGGACACCAAAAATGGTTGTGTGGTTGCTATGATTTAGCGGAACATGTGAACAAGCTGTTGAAACCAGGACACTACAAGAGTGACTTCAAGGACTGATCTGTGTCTGAAAGCAGACGCAATTGATGAGTTGCCCCAAGCAACTTCTTTCCCTTCAATCCTCAAAACTGCATCTAAAATTAAAAAAGTACTTTTACACTTGCAGGTAAACATTGTTGAAACCATAACTGTTCACCATCCAGGAGAAAGGCCATAGGAAGGCAGCTGGGTATTCTAAATGCTGTGGATCAAGGTGTTTGGGCTGGTAGTGTTTGCAAAGTTGTGTTTGCATGTACAGGTAGAGAAGGGACAGCTTGGGAGGAAGGTGAGTCAGAATACAGTCTGACCAGCGCCAGTATTCCAACACTGCACTGAAGTTTTTTGCTTGCTTACCTGGCCATATATTAGTTTTGTCAGCAAGGACTATTATTAAAAGTCACACACTAAATCAAAAGCTGTTTTCACTGAGCTACTGAGAAACAACTTCTGTGTCCTTGCCAGGTTTTACAATTCTAGCATGTCCTGCTGATGTGATAGTTTTTTATGTTAGCAAATGTATTTGTGTTCTGTACAAGACTGGAAATAGCTCTTGAAAATATCCCTGTGCATTTTGGTTTAAATATCTAGTTAAAAAATACAAAAACATCTCCCCCGTACCTTAGTTTGAGAGTCAGTATGCCAAATTTAAATGAAAACAGACTTTGTGAAAATTATTAACATTTGAAAGTGATCCTCTCAAGTGGAAGTGTGACAACAACTTTTTGATACAGAAGCTCTTTACAGCTTTGCTATATGTCATGGAGTATTGTTTCCATAAGCAAACTGCTTTCAAATTGAAGTCTAATGAGAATTTTATGTGCGTGTGTGTTTGTACTCTTTGGTGTTTTGACATACAGTACGCTGTTGAGATGTTGATTATTTTGAGAACTGCTGAGAAAGGGAAACTGTTGTTTCTAAAGAGCTGTGATTATTCTTATTTTAGAGGTAAAGAAACGGATGTTCATGAAAACAGATAGTTTTCCATAACAGTGTTAAAATTAATTATTCAGGTGCTGTGTTCTAACCTCTCTCCCCACCCAGCCCTCCAAAGACCTGTTGACTTTTGTAATGTAAAATAACTCACCCTTTTTTTTCTGGGAGGTGGGTGTCTGAAGATGGAGAGAGATTTGTTTTTCAGTATTATTGTTATCAAAATTAAATACATGTGCTAAAAGGAAGCCTTTACTACTAAGACAGAGCAGGCATCGGATGCAATCTGCTGCTGCCTAAATCTGTGCTTTGGAATGAAGATGCTGGTCTTACAGTTGCCAGCTTTTACTGGTTTATTTTTATGTAGTAGAGGAGCTATGTTGGGTATGTCTAATATAGCATTCTGCCTCTGCTAACAAATACAGCAATTGCCTGCTGTACTCCTCAAACACCCCCGAAATGCTAGTCCTTTCTAAAAAAAAAGTGTGGCTAGGTTTCCTGAACCACAAATATTAGCATTAAATTTAGTATTGCTTGGTGAATTTAGTCATTGTAGCTGGATGATAAAGTTTTTGTGGATTTTAGTATTTGCTAAATATGTGAAGTGATGAAACTTTAAGGTTTTATTGCTATGACTCATTTGGAAAAATTTATTTGCTTTGCCCTAATGTGAACTATGCTACTAAAGCAGCACTGGCATCTATTCTCAGAAGAGTTTCTACATTAAGATTAGGGACTTTGAAATAACTAAGCTAAAATGCCAATATTATGCACCTATGAATGTGTTTCTAATAGGAAATAGACTTTGTGATCAAAAAGTTGTTTTACAGAGAACTGCTTTACTTTCTGCAAATCAGAATGAAAAAAAGTATTTTCTAAGGTTCCGTTTGTAAGGAATATATGTGTTGGTATATGTGTGTTGATCAGATTCCTATTGCATCTCTGAGTGGATTTCTTTCTAGGATTTGGATATAACGTCAGTGTTAGTGTATGTATGCTTTACTATCAATCAAGAAAAAGGTTAATTGTCTTCAGATAGGTTTTCTTATAGACCTTTCAGTAAACTGTCCAGCCTTAAGCAAAAGACCCACAAGAGTGAGTCATTAAACTTCTTGGCAGGGTGAATGAGCCTGCAGTGTTAGAATCACAGAATGGTTTGGGTTGGAAAGGACCTTAAAGATCTTTCAGTTCCAACCCCCCCGCCATGGGCAGGGACACCCTCCACTAGCCCAGGTTGCTCAAAGCCTCATCCAGCCTGGCCTTGAACCCCTCCAGGGATGGGGCATCCACAGCTTCTCTGGGCAACCTGCTCCAGTGCCTAACCAGCCCCACACTAAAAAATTTCTTACTAATGTCTAATCTAAATCTACCCTCTTTCAATTTAAAACTGTTACCCCTTGTCCTATCACTCTACTCCCTGATAAAGAGTGCCTCCCCATCTCTCCTGTAAATGTTTCTGGTTCCCAAGGTAGGTTGTTTCCAAACAGCCCCTTTTGTGGCTGGAATCTAGCAGCATTGCCTGGATAGCTGGGCATGAATCCAGAAGCTGAATGCCTTGCTGCTGGAAGTTAAAAATATGCTAATGAATGTGCTAATGTGTAACAGGAGAAGGATTACAATTAGGTCTTTCCTTTCCCTGAGTAAAGATTGTTTCAGTTCTGTCAAGACATTGCTGCAAGCAACTGCCTTTGCAAACTAGATTAGTGGGATCAGGAAAAGGCAAAGGCAAGAATCTGGGAGAAAGAGAACTCTCCCTGTTTGAGTGTTTTGATGCCTTCTCTAAACAGGTTTTGTTTTTTTCATTTTTAAATCATCACTGCAGCTCCTCTGGGAGTTTTTCATATAGGATCAGATAGACTAGATGAACTGGCAAAATGTTCACCTTTACATCCAAGCCCAGTCAGCTGTTTCTGGCTTATCTCTGTGCATGTACCTGTCAAACAAAGGTGTGAAAAGTTCAAGTTTTAAAAGGCCTGGGAGAAAATTGTTCACTGCAACTGTTGTAGTCAGATTTTCTGTGAAATCTGAAATGCTCTTGAAGCAGTGATTTTGCCATCTGAAGGACATCTGAGTTAGCCATAGTCTGTACTCTAACCCTTAGCATTAACATTAGCAAAAATTGTAATTTAATTTGAAAAAAATCAGCATATACTCTGACAATGTCCAGTGATAGATGTTCTATGGCAGGATTAAGAAACTGTTTTGAAAAAGTGCCCTAGTGATCTTTTCATCAATTATAATAAGATGTGTATTGTCTGACTATGTTTGGACAGCTCTTGGGTGTTTTTGTTGTTTGTTATCTGTAACATACTGGAGGGGTTCACAGGTAGAGATAGCATCAGCTGATCTGACTGTACATTGTCTTAATTTTATCAGTTTTTGTCATTGCATACTGATTTACAGACTCTTAAATGCCAAAATTGATTAGACTTTGCTACTGCTCCCATTAAAATCTACAGTTCTTTCTTCTTATTGATTTTTATGGCAAGGTCATAAATGCATATTTAGTTTAGGGATTTATCCACTTTATCCTTCCAAACAAAAGAATTGAGTAGAAAATAATTTGGGAAATTAAATAAAATATTGATAAAAGCAGAGGAGTATACATACTGACTTAGGGCTGACCAAGAAAACACCAGCCAACTAGAATATGGAAAATTATTAGGGAAAACAGTTGAGAAGAAAATTAAAACCATAATTATGCCACTGTGCAAATCCATGGCTGCAACATTCTGAGTAGCATATACAGTTATGATAATTTAATTCAAAAAAAGGGCCTTCAGAAATTACTGGGAGGGCCATGAGAGTGTCTAGAGGCTTCCTTTTAAGGAAAGACTCAACAGACAAGAGCTTTTCAGCTTGGGATGGTGAGTCACAGAATCACAGAATGTTAGGGATTGGAAGGGACCTCGAAAGATCATCCAGTCCAATCCCCCTGCCGGAGCAGGAACACCCAGATCAGATCACACAGGAACGCATCCAGGCGGGCTTTGAATGTCTCCAGAGAAGGAGACTCCACCACCTCTCTGGGCAGCCTGTTCCAGGGCTCTGTCACCCTCACTGGAAAGAAGNCCCAGAACTGGACACAATATTCCAGATGCGGTCTCACCAGGGCAGAGTAGAGGGGGAGGAGAACCTCTCTTGACCTACTGACCACCCCCCTTCTGATACACCCCAGGATGCCATTGGCCTTCTTGGCCACGAGGGCACAGTGCTGGCTCATGGTCATCCTGCTGGCCACCAGGACCCCCAGGTCCCTCTCCCCTATACTCCCAGTGCAATGAAGCAAAGCAAAATACAGATTGTAAGTACCACGATAAGAGATGTGGCAGCTCTAATGCTTTTCCAGCTGGTAGGGATCTTAAAAAAAACCAAACAAACCACATGTGTGCATATATGGGTACATATAAAATAGTGGAAGTTCAAGATAAAATCTTATCAAACCAGAACAATATAGCTTATTGATTCTCAAGATAATACTGAGAAGATGAGAATCTTTAGTTGTTGGAAAAGAGGAGAAAAAAATTGCCACTATGGTGTGAAGGACCTTGTAACTTTATCCTGCACACTGCTTTTTTGTACTCCTCTGAGTCTACCACGTGCCTGTCTCTGTGACTTTTGGGCTCTTGAGGGAAATGCCCTACTGACTGCATAGCTGTAGCCCACTTTCTGTTCTGATCTGCTGTGAGGCTGGGCCTGGTGCTTGCATGTGCCCTCTTAGCACAAGAGAAAAATAAATTTCAGAAAGATTTTACTGAGGATTATTTAGTTGGAGCAGGGACAAACCCTCCTGTCCCCAAGGTAGCAGCTGCCTCTGGAAATGATTGTTTGCAGCTTCTTGTAACACAAGAAACAAAAGGTCTTAATTTAAAATTATCTGGTAGCCACATTAAAACAAAACACAGGAATTGTTTTTCTGCAGGCTGGCTGATCAAGCTGCACCAGTCATTAGCACAGGAAATTGTGGCGGTCAGAACTGCAGGACCAAAACTGCAGCCTTCATAGATCACTGGATACAGCCATGGGTGGGTGATAAGGGTGCAACTCTTTTAGGAGGTCCTCAAGTTGTTCATTGTCTGTAAGCCAAGGATGAAGGTTACTCCAGGATGCTCTGGAAGATAACCTGGCAATTGGTGGTTTTGTGGTCTCACCTTCTGGGGTGTGATCCCTCACGCTCTTGTGTTTATGGACCTCTGAAGCCTGTAAAAACCCCAGGTGTCTGGGCTGTGCTGAGAGCCACTCTGCAGCCTGATCAAGGGGCTCTGGGTTCCCCGGCAGCAGTCTGTCTCTGTGGGAACACGACACTGAAAGCTGTTGGTTTTCTTTTTTTTTCTGCTGGGTGATATGTGATGCAGAAAAGCATAAAATGTGCGTATGGGTTCTTGCAGTTTTATTGTGTTTTCTACCACTGTACAAGCAGTGGTAATTTCTCAGTGTTTTTTAGGCAGATTTGGTGCGAACTATTGTTCGTATTTAATTGCAGGCTAAGTTGGAAACCTTTCTGTGCCATTAAAATTAATGGGAGTTTCATGTGCTTATTGTTCATTTTATTAACAGGAGGCAAACAGATGCTTAAAATAAAGAGACTGCTTGGAGATGAGTGTCTGAACACAGAGATGCAAATGCAACTTAATTAATTACATAACCAAATAATTACATGACAGTAAGAGGAGGAGAGAGGGAAAGAGCGAAGCAAGCAACTTTTTGGATAGAACTGTCTTTCAGTAGTTGAGAGTAGAGTAATCAGATGCTTTCAAGCATTTAGTGTATAAGTAGCTTACAACTTAAAATCTATTACATTGTATGTAGGTGTTGCAAAGTTACCGGTGTAGAGCTAGAATTGTTTTCAGAATTGTTAGTCTGGTTTCGTGTTATGAGATTTTATCCTCTTAGCCTTGGGCTTTGGCTAGATAACAGAAACTTTTTTTTTCTTTTTTTTTTTTNTTTTTTTTTTTTTTTAGCAAAATCTTGTAGTTAACCACCCTTTAACAGTTAACAGTTTGGAAGCACTCCTCTGGGACTTATTTAACCATATCTACATTCTCACCTATATGCTGCATGGATTTTCTAAATCACTCTTATCTGTTTTTTCCACTCAGATCCTGGATGCACTGATGATTTTACTAGTTTATTGTAAAAAATGTTAGTTGACTGCCAGGTATTGCTTGTTTGCTAATGTCTTTGGAAAGTTTGTGTCTAAATAAGTTTGTATTAAATTTTGGTAGATATTGGCCCCTTTTAGTTGGTTGATTCATCTTAAATATGGTTTCTGCTGTTCGCTTGTGGGTGTCTCACATGTCACCACTTCTGCCATTTTCTCCTGGTGGTTACAACAGATTTTTTTTTGTCTTTTTAAATGCATGTATTTTAAATATAGATATTTTACCCTCTTTTTAATTATTTGAGGCTGCATCTTTCATATGTTTCTAACATTCCCACACACACCTAACCCCGTGCTTTTGTTGGTTTTGGTTTGCTTGCTCCCTAGATGGTATCTCAGCTTGAAACCCAGATAGCTAAATTGACTGAAGCTTTGGAAAATCAGACCAGATTGTACCAAGAAGCACTGGAGAGGAGCAGGAAAGCGGAAAAATGTTCTGAGACATTCCAGGATCAACTGAAACACTTGGAAAAAGAATTACTCTCTGCAGATCTGATGCAAGATGGTTTGAAGCTTGAGCAACAAAAAGTAGTTGCATGCATTATTTTCTTTTGCGTAAAAGTCAGTAAGGACAGAGATACAGCTAATTGTATTGCATTGATCATCTGGATTATTACTCTCAGTACTGCAAGTAATATGAATTAGCAAAGTTGGGCATGTGTAGGAGGTAGTAATATCTTTTATTTGACCAAGAATTTTAGTTGGAAAAAGTAGGTAAGATTTTGAGTTTAAAGTCCATTTAATGTGGAAAAAAAAGAAACAGATTAAAAGACATCTCTGTAAATACATCAGAAGTCCTTCAAGGTTTCCCTCTTTCTCTAATATATCATCTGGTCTGCAGTCTCTCAAGATCTTGTGGCTCTTTTATATCCTTGGACCAGCAAGACTAATAGGATTTTTTAATTAATTTGATGAATAAACAAACACCCTATAACACATCTGCATACTAAGAGTTTGGAAAACAACATAGTACCTGGAAAGCTAAACCAGCCATCCAGTACAGCTAAGAAAGACAAGGTTGTAGCATGTTACCAGGCCAAGATCAGTGCCTCAAAAGTTGAATTTGCAAAGAAACAACATTAGTGCTTTATGTTTTGCATTAGTCTATGATACAGTAACTCTTATGAATGAAGCATCCGCTTCTGGGGAGCAAACCAGAAAATGGAGCTGTTTCTTCCCTTCTGCTTCCTTTGTGAAGAAAGTGGGGACCTAGTGTCTTAATTTGTCTCTAGATTTTACTGCAATAAGGGTTTTTGTTGTGATTTTTCTCTGTTAATGAACAACTTCAGTGCTTTCTTCTGCTGCTGCTGTTTTTAACTTTTTCAACCAGAAGCATCATGAAACAAAAAGAGATTCTTGTTATGTTGTATTATCTTGGACTCAAGCAACAGTTAGGGAACTGGTTTGTGTCATTTTTTTTCTTTGTTGTTTCTCTGCAGAGATTATGACCTACAACAGAAGTAAGAGAAAACAAAAGCAAATTTAGTTCCTAGTGAGAAGGAGAGCTTTGGATTTTGTAAGAGAGGCTAACTGATCCTAGGGAACGAATGCAATTTTAAAAGAGCTAGCAAGGCCGGATAAAAGAAGGAAAAAAAACAGATGAAATAATATTTGATATCTGTATATGTTCACATCAGTAAACCAGTTGGAGATGCAATTAAAATAATCTTTAAAGCAATTTGTAAGCTAATAGACAGGATGTGGCTGTCCTTTACAACTCCTCCCTGCCAATGCATAGTTGTGTAAGGCAGCAGAACCACAGACAGGAGCTGGAGTCAGAAGCAGACTCACATAGCTGGTGCTGCTCTTACTGCAGAGAAGCAAAGCAAAAAAAAAATAATCTGGTCTTGCTAAGAAGATAAATACAGTACATTCAGGGATTTATGAACAAAAATAATGTTGATTAAAAAAAGGACAAATGGAGAATTTGCCACTGTGTCAGGAGTCTGCACTACAAACATAACCTTTTAGTACATTTTTTCTTGTGGGTAGTAGACATGGCCATGTATAGTTAGTTGCCAGTGTAGGGAGAATTGCTTTTAAATTGTACTTCAGGACTTTTAAGGAGGTTTTTTTGTTCTTTTACCCACTTTTCTACATCTTATCTTAGTATCTGAAATTTCTGGAGCAACTTAATGAGACGATGAAGCTGGATAGCCTAGCGGCAGAAGTTGGATTTGATATGAATGTGGATGTGATTCTAGCCCGGGTAGAGCAGTTGGTGAAACTGGAAGGTGATGCAGTGATTGAAAACAAGACTATGGCGTATAGCCTAAGAAGGAAGGTAGGCAAAAAAGACACACTGTTACTCTTTGTTTCAAAGATAAACATTGTTATGGCTATTTTTCTATAGTGGCTTGCTACAGGCAGCACATTGGAGCTTCATATATGTACAAGGAATTTCAAAGGTGTCTGTTACATAAAAAGAAGACAGTAGATGTTTGCAAACTGTAAACTGATTGCATATTAAAACCACCAAACCCACCAGCTGGTTAAATATGTGATGCTGCTTTTCATAACTTCTTAAATAAATATATAAAGTTATACGTGTTTCTATGTGTATACATGTCTACTTTTTAATACACATTTCTAATATACTTCTGTAAACAACTACTGTCAATATTTAAATTTAAAAGGATCTGGTGGGAGGGGGGGCATCTTATACAAGCTTCTCTAGAAACTAGTAGGATGTTGGTTGTACTTCACTAAGAATTTCAGCATTTTCAACAAGAATTGTGCTCCTCTAGGAGTAAATCTATTCAAATTTGGTCAGATACCCTCCGTCATCCTGCTATGACAGAATGAAATCTTCTGGTTTTAGGAGTATTAGAGTGGTTTAGAGCTTAGAATTAGGTCTATTTAAGGTTTAAAACAACACAATTTTTTTGGGGAAGCAACTGCTTCTCTAGCAAGGAGTATTGTATGTATGTTAATGCTTCTCAGATGTTCCAGAGCAAAGCCTGGCACCTCAGGTCAGGTAAACTGAAAACTAAGCTGCAGAATTTTGTATTGGAGCAGTGGATGAAAGCTTTGTTATTTCTGCATGTTGGTTCTCCTTCTTGCACTCTAGCCTTAATTAACTGATTAAAGATGGAAGTATCTTAAACTACCGCTGCTAAAACCTTTGTCTCCTTAATGAATCTCTCTTACCTCTTGCATTTGACTAGTGTCTTAAATATTTTGGACAATCTCAGATGCTATGATGACGTGCAAGTATTTATGTTTAAATAGGGTGCAGTCTATACGTAAATTAGTTCTAAAAGGTAGTGCACAAATTCAAGGATGGAGAGGCACAATGAATTGGTAATATGAGAGATACCAAGTTAGTGTGTATATGTTTATACTGCTTTACAGAGTTTTCAAAAGAGGAATAGTTCAGGTTAATTATGCAACATGGGGATTAAATTTGCAGAACAATCTGTGTAGACTATTGTCTTTCACATGTATTTTTTTTCACATATCCTTGTGTTTGGAAAACTAGTTGAAGACTCAGAAAGAAAAACTTGAAAGTAAAGAGCTGCACATGAACCTTTTGCGGCAGAAAATAATCCAGCTGGAAGAAGAGAAGCAAGTAAGGACTGCCTTAGCTGTGGAGAGAGATGAGGCCAATCTTGCTGTCAGAAAGTTACGTAAGATGATAGAGAGGTTACAGAAGCAGCTTGATCTGGCAAGGGAAACAAATACTGATCTCAAAGCCAAGCTGTCTGAAACCAATGAACTTAAGGTGAGTTGAAAGGCTACATTTGTGCTTCTATCCATTTTTCTATTCTGGTTGGATACAGCTGGAGTTAATTTACAATGAATGTGTTCATGGAGAACTGCTCAAATCCATCTAGGTGGGGAAAGCAAATATAATATTACAATATTTTGCAATTTGTCTTGATATATATACTAAGTAGTATCTGTAAAGCATAATGTAAATTTTCAGGCTACTGTAAGAAAAATATGATATGTGCATCCCTTTCTTTCCTGTTGATATGGCTGCAGTCTTATGTTTTCCCATACATTGCTTCCAGAAGATCTATTCTGCTAGGTATGGGGGGGAAAAGAGGGTTTTTCTGGATAAAACAGGCAAGATGCTAAATTTTCATTGTTCCTGTGTTTTATTACATTGCAGTAGTAATAAATTATCTGCTTTAACTCAGGTGAAGACAAGTAGTTTGCTATTACTGGTAGTTGCCATCACTGGCAGAAAGAAAGATTTATTTTATATGAGTTTGTGTCTTGTGACTGATGGAGTGAAATAGATAACTGTGTGCATGTTCCAGCTGAAAGATTGTTACCAGCAAAACATTGGGCAAGTCTTTTTCATACTATTTTTGCAGGGACTAGCAGAGAGTGAACTCTCACTGTGAGTTTTTTTCTGCCCAGTTACCTCTCTTCACAAAACCTGTAGAGAATTAACTCTTTGAAACAAAAATATTTTTGTTAATTGAGTTGAAAGTGGGCAGTCTGCTTTAATACTTTTCAGTTCACATGTACACGTCATTTCACCAGGAACTCGGAAGAAACCACATTAAAATGCTTACTCATGATCACTCCTGATTATCATTTGTTTTGTGTTAGTTGAAAAAAAGTGTGACAAATGTGACATTACTTTGTTATTGCAGATCAAAACTTTGGAGCAGAACAGAACAATAGAAGAACTCAATAAATTTCAAGGCAAATTGGAACAAATGAAAGAAAAGGCTGAGAAACAACTTACCTCTCTCAAATCAGAACTTCTTTTAAAGGAGCGTGAAGCCACTGAAGATAAAGAAAAAAAAAATAAAATGTTAGAAGCACTTAACAGTGAGATGAAGGTGCTTAAAACAACCCTTGCAGAATTAGCAAAAAGAGAGAGACAGGTAGGTGTATAGGAATTTGGCAAGTGCTAGCTGTCACTTAGAACATAAGAATGTGGTGTAGGTGGAGCACCTGCTGAAAATGGTTGTGACCATTATTAAACAAAGCAAACGTTAGCTCACAAGTGTGGCAGTTGCTACTGCAAGAGGCACAGCTATTCTTCGTTAATTGAAAAATAATACATCACCTTTTGGAGAAGTATAAAAATGCTTTAAAATACCAGTATCTTTTTAAGGTATATTTTTTCCATGTATCTTGGGTATAAAACTTACTTACGTGTTACCACGTATAGGTGAAAAATTAAAAGAACGTTGGAAAAGATCAGAAAATTGGGAAAAAAAAAAACAAAACAGACTTAATATTAAATGTAACTATTTTGGATACATTTGTGACATATAACTTTGTTAAAGTTTAGGTAAGAAAAATGTTAGTGGTACCTCACCTTGTGGAAGATATAAGAAGTTTGTGGGAAACAAGTTAGTAAATGTCTTCTAATTTAAAAAAATTGTGATGTATGTATGTAATTGCCTTGCATATTATGTTTTGTAGTGTTATAGATGACATAATTGTTGAAAGCCAAGGGGGTATTACTTTAAAGCAATATGTAATTCCATACATATTCATACATTTCATACAATTTCAATAAAGTAAGCAATATGTAATTTCAAATTCCTTATCTTAACCACTTAGTATTCTGTTAGTTTTTCAAGCTAAAATTTTTATGATATATGTTGGCTTTAGCAATGATTCTGGATGAAACCGAAGAATGCTATTTCAAAAAACTATTCTAGAAAAATATTGGTTTGCTCACATGGAGGAAAAAACCAACAACTTGTGGATCTTTTTTCCTGGAAAGCTTTAGCACTGTTTTGTTTTATAATAAAGGTTAGAATCAGATTTAGACTAGATATTAGGAAGAAATTCTTTACTGTGAGGGTGGTGAGACAGTTGCCCAGAGAAGCTGTGGATGCCCCATCCCTGGAGGGGTTCAAGGCCAGGCTGGATGAGGCTTTGAGCAACCTGGGCTAGTGGGAGGTGTCCCTGCCCATGGCAGGAGGGTTGGAACTTTAGGGTCCCTTCCAACCCAAACCATTCTATGACTCTATGATCACCTGCATCACAGGAATGCTTCAAACACCTGCAGGTGGAACTATACTACTGAACTGACCGCAAAGCTGTTTGCAAAACTAAACTGGTAGCTGGCATTTGTGCAGTACTGATTAGTAGCAATGGCATTTTGAGAAGATGAGAATTGCCAGTAATATTCATAGCATACTTTCCTGTTTCTTAACAATCAGCTAAAATCTGTTCTTAAAATAAAGCTGCTGTTGCTAATCAGAGAATTTGTTCTAAATTCTCTCTCTCACTAATCAGCACAAGTTTTTTCCTGACTTCCTCCAAACGATGACTCAAGGAGAATTCTTTTCTTATTCCCAACTCTGTGTAGTTCTTCACTTGCTTTGGACTTGCTCGTTCTTGCTTCTCGGGGAAACTAAACAAGACCAGAGTTCTCTTGCTGCCTGGAAAGACAGCAAATGCAGATGTTAAATACTTCTCTGAGTATGTGTGTATATATTTAATCTGAATATAAGCAAAGCCATGTCATCTGTGTGTGTATGCATGTTAAGAAAACTACTACGTTAACAGATGGAGTTGTTGATGTGACCGGTTGAGCACTTGCACATGCATTTACATGTTTTTTTCAGGTGTCCTGTGCTTTCCATGGATATCGCTCTGTGTAATGTTAAATAACATTTTAATATTGCATGGCTATTTTCCATGCTGTCAAAATTAAAGGTGTGCAGAATGGTTAAGCAATTGATTTGTCTTGTGATCATAAAGAAAGTCAGAACATGTCTGAGTGAAGTCAGAAATTAAGATTAGATTGAAATAATTTAAAATGAACCCATAATTAGGATTTAACAGTGTTTCTTCTTGTTCTTTACTCTTTAGACAAGTAATTCTTAATAAGTTTAAGAGGCAAAAAAACTTTTGGCATTTTTGTGGGGTTTTTTTGTTTTGTTTTGAGGTTTTTTTTGTTTGTTTGTTTGTTTGTTTTTTTAAGAGTATGCACAGAACCAAAGTATTTGAATTGCTGGACGTTAAGGCCTGTAAGCGGGGTGTAATAACACTGCCAGCCTGCTTTGGGACTAACAGTCAGCTCTAGTGAGTGTAGCGAAGAACAGCAAAACATGCATATTCTTGGGCAGACGTATAAAACTGTTATAAAAATGGTATTCAAAGCATTGTTAAATCATACTGCAGAGTGAAAACCATAGAGAGGTGAAGCTATAGATGAATGGTAAAAAAAAAAAGTAGAGATTATTAGAATATATTGTATAGTGGGGAATTAGTTAGATATATTGACATTTTACAAGAATAAGTGTAAGTTTCCAGAAATCCATACTGGATTTTCTCGGGCTGTGGGGTGAACAGAAAACTTTTCTGACTTCATATATCATTATTGCCTATTTCCGAATATACAGAAATACTTGCATAGCCAACATTTGTTTTAACAGAGTAAAGGTACGCGTAGTGACTGATGACAAAAGGATGATCACAGGGACTGATAACACCAGTATGTGACCACTGCAGTCAACTACAGATTAAAATGTGAATATATTTTATTTTTATATCAATTTAACTCAAGTCCTTCTTTGCAGTAGTACTTGGAGTAAGATTATGAATGTTAATGTTTTGGTTGAGTTTGTGATGGTTTTGTTATAAGGAGTTTTTCCAGTCGTTGTTTCTACCCCTCCCCCCGGCCTTTTNTTTTTTTTTTTTTTTTTTTTTCCTTTCTATCATAATAAGACCCCTTCTACTTTCCTGTAGGTACAGGGCGAAAAAAAAATGTAGTGTCTGTTTTTTACTTCTGCTTCCCTCTCCTTATATCTTGGGTTAATGCTCTAAATTACATTAATTTCATCTCTTGTACCTCAGATGATTTTATTCACTGGATAGAAGATGGAAAAAAATTTATCATGAATGCCTACTGCTTTAGCAAACCTTTGGTTTTGAGTCTTCAGTGATGTTTGTCTTTTATTATTTCTCTCTTTCATTTTAAACTGTGACTACCTTAGAAATATTAACTGCTGTTGAAGATAGCCTTAAATAGAGAGTTAGGTGATACTTCTGTTAGCTTGTAGTATTTCAGCAGAACTGTTGTGTTCTTAATACCTTTATTGCATTGTTTTTAAAGCTGAAGTACATTTCTCATCTCATTTTTTTTTCTAGGAGCTATATATTGTAGTGCAAGACTTTAGAAAGTTGTTCATGATGTGGTTACAGAGCTGTATCCACTTTAGAGGATAAATGTGCATCTTGCTCCACATGAGATGCAGCAGTGTTCTGAAGATTGTCCAGCATGTTTGGAGTGCTTTTGTTTGGAGTTTTAAAAATTCAGATTGGTGTCCTCTGGCAGGGTATTTTTGCATCCAAGTGTTCTCTTTGTCAGTTTACGTGGAGAATTTATCTTTGTAGTTGACCCTTTTTCTACATTTTCATTGAACTACAGCTTTGTCTGCACTGTATTTATGTCACAATATAGTAGTCAGAAAAGTTGGTTTTTGTCTAAATGTTATTCCACTAAAATTGAAAAAAAAAATCTCAATTTAAAATTCATGCAAATGAATGCCTTAAAGGATTTATTTAAGGGCTCTGTGTGCATTCCAGTTTAGGTTATTTGCTGATGAAAGTTACAGAATTCTTAACGTATTTGTTGTCCATTCAGTATAGCTATGACCTGCTTTTCCCATCAGAAATAAAGATGACCGTGTCTATGTTTTAATTTGTATCTATTCCCTCTGGCAAAATTCTGCCAGATCAATAATCTATGTCTGTGCATCAAATTTAATTTGATTGCATTTGGTATGCAGGTGTAGTGCAATTTGTTTACTGACAGTTGCTGTGGTTAAGTTGAACAGCTTGCAGTAGCAAAGATATGAAAGGAAGAAATTTGGTGCCAAGGACAGACCCTAATGTGCACCCAGGGGATTGGTTGGGTTTGCTGCATAAACATGTTGTGGGGCTTTAATTCCTTCAAAGGCTGGATCTTTGCAGAACACTGCCTTGATCTTTTGGCATAATGACTGTATGGAAACAAATTCCATCTCTGCTGCCTGCTTGTTCTGTCTGTGATCCAGATGTTTAAAAAAAAAATCTTTAGCTTCTGCTAAATTGTACTTGCCTAGCACAATGTCAGAGCCCCACATTGGTGACCTCCCAACTTGCTGCTGAAGAGAATATATGGGAACTTGGGGGTTTTTGGAGTTACATTGTTCCTGCATTTCATCCAAGATTTTGCACTGCCTTGGTAAGACAGATAGCTGGGACTGAATTCTCAAAGTCTTCTGCCCTTTACTGCTTTGGTTTCCATACTTATTTTTGAACTGATAGCAAGAGGCATTGAAGTTTAACTTATAATGATCCATATTGTGAGTTGAGAAGAGTAAAT
The DNA here is from genome assembly GCA_013400615.1 of Syrrhaptes paradoxus. Lineage (NCBI taxonomy): Eukaryota > Metazoa > Chordata > Aves > Pterocliformes > Pteroclidae > Syrrhaptes > Syrrhaptes paradoxus. The sequence goes on along the minus strand of VZTO01023940.1, from coordinate 135,194 downwards.
CAGCATTCATGTCTATCTGATCTTCAGTTTTTAAGATAGTCGCTGGCAGGGTCACTAGTGATGGCAATTACTTGTGGATGTCTGTCCATTTGGGACTGCAGAGAGAAAGCTGGTTTCTTTAATTACTTTTCCAAATACTATTCCTATGATATATTTTCAGCAGCTATGCACAGAAGAAAAATGAGCATTTCCCAAGCTGCATCTTGAATTTTGGCTGTATCCTGATTCCAAGTCAGAGACAGTCCAAAGGATGTGCCAAACCTCCACCTTTCTTCTAACTTCCTCCTTTCTGCTGTGGTTTCCACAAGAAAGTGCAGGGTGGAAGGGAGTGGTGGCAGACACTGGTCAGAGCCTGAGGTCAGGACCAGCACCTTAGTCGGTGGTGTGGGATATGCCCACCAGAGTTTCCAGTTGCTTGTATATTTTGCAGTCATCTAGGTCAAGTACATTTTCTTCTCATCTTTTCCTCAGTTTTGCTGCTGAGTCAGCAGGAAAGATATGCCTGTGAAGGATTCTAAGGAGCACTTGAAACTGTGTTTTGTGTTCATGATCCTTAGCACCTCGGCTGTTTGTGTTTTGTTACTTGAGGTATGCCTCAAAAGGCTGTTTCCATCCTCTTCAGCTCTCTGCGTTGAGCAACGGCAGAAATTCCTGTATTTTGCACTGAGAATACAGTTACTTGTTTGTATGTATGCATGCATATATGTATACATTTCTCCAGGCATCTCCTTTGCCTGGTATTTCATTTATTAACAATTCCTTTCTGTTTGCTCTTGCAGCTGGCAGATTTCCGAGAGGTGGTCTCACGGATGCTGGGCCTCAACATTGCCAGCCTGGCTCTTCCTGACTATGAAATCATTACACGTCTTGAAGGGTTGATTCACTCTCATCAGCACCACCATTTCCCCTGTGTCTGCCTCAGAGATGTGGCAAGGGTGCCAGAGGAACACTCGCAAAGAAACATAAAACTTCTTCCCTGAAACGCAGGTTTTGTAAGGAGATAGAACAGAGTGCTTCTCATGCATAGAAAGCAGATCTTTGTTTCTGTTCCCTATTCTACAGACACTGGCTTGGGCTGATTTTTAATTTTTCAGTAGGGAGACTGAGCCGAATAGATAGAGTAAAGCCAGCAGCCTAGAGACAGCAAACAGAAAATCCGCGGGCAGCATAATAGTTATGAAAATGATTGGCGATACATGAACAAGGTATAGCCCTCCAGTTTCACAGAAGCAGCATTGAAGGCATGGGCCACCTGAGGTCAGTTCACAGTTTTGGCTAATGAACGTCAGCTTTAGTGACATTCCTTGTGCTTTACCTCTGGGTGACAGGGATGAAATAAATTGGGGGTTGTCTTGCTGCCATTCCTCTCTCTGCATTTTACACATAAGGACTTTAGCTTCAAGACAGTTATCTGGAAGTTAGAGAGAGGACTATAACAATTTTGGAACAGGGATTTTTTTTTCTTCTGTTGTTTTCCTTAGTCTGCTCTTGTGCCAAAACAAAAAGTTATGCTTTTTCAGCAAAGTCTCTTCTTTCACAGGGTCCAGTGATGTGCCTGGTGTAGATATACTTGGCAAAATTGCATGTTGCCGTTTGTCATAATCTCTTGAAAGTTTGTTGTCTATCTGTTGTATTCCTTGGACAATTAATCCATAGACCAAATAAATGACAGTTCTTCTGAGTTAATAAGTAGTTATTTTAAAATGCTTATCCATTGCAGAAAATAGTTGAGTTACTAAAGCCTTTATTTTCAGAAAAGCAATGATGAAGTGTCCAGAAAGCTGCTTGTCTATCACCCTTTCAGAATGTTAAACTGAATGATTTTTTAAAAGAAATTTGAACAATAAATCTGTTTTAATAGCACACTCAAACATAATTCTGTGTTTTTAGTTGTCTCTTCCCATTATATATTTTATATGGACGTGTAGAACAGTAGAGAAGACCTACCTATTTATGTCTGGCTATTGGGGACTTTCTACAGTATCTCAGCAAATGATAACCCACTCACTGAAACTGAGCACACTATTTTAAGAAAAATGAGACTTTTTCAAGAAAGTGCGGTAATTTTGGTATCTGTGTAGGGACCCAAAACTTTATAAGTTGCTTTTATTTCATTTACCTCTGAAGAATAATTTTTCAGCAACTTGTTAGTAAAAAAACAAAAAACATCCAAGCTTTGCAAAATTAGTCATTTGAAGAGACAGGGTAAATCATATATTCTTATGCTCTTGCGGCTACCTGGATTAAAATAAATTTCTTTTCTTGTTTTATAATGTAACATTGTTTTTCAGGTAAAGTTTAATAAATCAAATAAAGGAAAAAGCTAACATTCAAGCATATAGACTTAAAACTTAGGAAAGCTCTGCAATTTCAAAATAAAATAAAAGATTGAAATGTAAGTAATTTTAGGCATGATATTTCAGTTAGGAATTTAGAAGGTGAAAAAGGCTGTAATTATTTTCTCTTTGTGAGACAATGTAAGTAGTTTCAGCTTGTTTTTACTGGTGTTAGAGGCACTTCTACTTGAGTTATTACTAAACAATAAAACCTGTTTTCTTCATCCACATTAATAAATATTCTAAAAACCCATATTTTACCCTCTTTAGCAAGTTAACTAAACTGCTAAACTAGGACATTCAGTCCACTCAGCCCGGATAATACATTTGTAACTTTAAAAAATAGTTTTGAGAGTGACAATCATAAATAAAGTATGGATATCTGGCCATATTTTATGATTGTGCAATGTTTTCCTCATGTCTGCCAGTAGACTTAACACCTCCTGCCATGTCCAGCAGTCCTGTATCCTGCCACCCCATGACCAGCCATGGCACCAGTAGTGAAGTTCCAGCCCGGTGGAAGCCACCAGCAAATTTCTTTGAATTACTTCAGAGGAGGCAGGTATTCACATGAAGTTAGTAGAAAAGCTTGATTACTGTCTTGTGTGTTAAGCCAACAGAAAGTAGAATAAGAGTTTTTCTAATTAATCTCTCTTTTTTTTCTCATTTTTTTTTAAGCACAGTGGATCTCTGTTTTTTGAAGTATTAATACTAATGTTCATTGAGGAATATGACCTCTTAGCTGACTCTTAATATTCCCTGTATTTACTTTACTTTTAGAAGACTACTGATGTCTTTGTTCATTTAGTCAAAGCAAATACCAAAAAAAAAGTGAAGTAGTAATTTGACATGAACAAAGATCAGGTGATTTTTGACCCAGGTAATTTAATGAACCCCTAAACAAAGTTTAAACTGACTTGCAATCTCCTTTTTTTAAGGTTTGTTTCATACAACATTGAACTTAGTCTTCCTTTTGGGGAAAAACAAAACAAAACAGGTTTATGAATGTTTTCAACATTTTTTCAAATCATAGAATCATTAAGGTTGGACAAGACCTCAAGGATCATCAAGTCCAACCATCAACCCACACCACCTAACTCACTAAACCATGTCCCTAAGCACCACATCTACACGTTTCTTGACCCCCTCCAGGGATGGTGACCCCACCATGTCCCTGGGCAGCCTGTTCTAATGCCTGATCACTCTGTCAGTGAAGAATTCTTTCCTAATATCCAGCCTAAACCTCCCCTGCTGCAACCTGAGGCCATTTCCTCCTGTCTTATCACTTGTTACTTTAGAGAAGAGCCCAGCACCCACCTCACTGCACTCTCTTTTCAGGTAGTTGTAGAGAGTGATGACTCTCTAGACTAAACAACCCCAGCTCCCTCAGCTGCTCCTGTGCTCCAGACCCTTCACCAGCTTCGTTGCCCTTCTCTGGACCTGCTCCAGCCCCTCAATGTCCTTGTGGTGAGGGGCCCAAAACTGACCCCAGGATTCAAGGTGCAGCCTCACCAGTGCCGAGTACAGGGGCACAATCCCTGCCCTGCTCCTGCTGGCCACACTATTGCTGATGCAGGACACAGTGTTGAAGGGCTTGCTAAAGTTCAAGTAGACAACATCCACAGCCTTTCCCTCATGTTTTCTTCTTTTTTAAACCAAGATGTATTCAACACTAGACAGATCTCATAGAAACTTCAAAGTATGTATTAAAGTTGTGTCAGCAGAAACCCCTCTTTCAGCAGTTATTTTTACTGGGTTTGTTTGTATTAATAAAAGACATGGGATTAAGAGTTTGCTTTCTATTCATAACTACTCTTTTGTTGTGGTAGGGGATTCTTAATTTGTCAAGAGAATACATATTAAAAAATAACGTGTGAAATGACAAAATGGTACAACTACAGGGATAGATTTTTTTCTCCAAATAATAGCAGAACCAACTCTAATGAAGAAAATTTCATTATTTCAGATTAGCAGTGTTAAAAAAATGCAAAACTCAACAAATTAAAATGTTTCAATTGTAGATACTGAAATAATTTATGTGCTCTAAGCATTGTACATAATGCCAATAGGAAAATGACTGTTATTATAAAGCTGGGAGCTGAATTTTTGTCTATACAGCATATTGTTGATAATACATTCTTAAAACACAGGAATTAATGCAGTAGAACTATGATTCCTCAAAGAAATGATGTGCAAAAGCATTTCAATGCTTTGCTGAATTAGAAATCATAAAGACAGATCACATTAAGTTACTCTTTGACTTATGTTGTTCTATAGTTTATTACTGTGTAAAGCAGTTTGCTTGCTTTTGCACATTTTCTTTCTGTGGAAGATGTGTGCAGCATCTACATTTTCCTAGGGCTGTACAGTTACTGGATTATTTTGCACGTTATGATGGTGCAGGGGAAGGGAAATATGGATTACCCAAGTCATAACAGATTTTAAATTAAAAAAAAAAGCAGGTGGGGAATGAGGCAAATTTCTAGAGAAAAAAACTACTGGATCATGTATTCTCCCAAACTTTTTCGTATTGGAAAAAAGGTATTTTCTAAGACTACAGATGCTGCCCATTTCTCTTGACCATCAAAAAGAAAATGGGGTGGGAATGGAAAAAAATGAAGTGGAATTATCTATGAATTTAGAGAAAAAGTTTCTCTGATATTACTGAAGCACAGAAAACAAAATTAGTTAGCTATGCGTAAAATAGAAAAAAAATGATCATTTGCCAAAATAGAAATTGGAAAGAATGCCCAAACATAATAATTTTCAAATGAAAGACTTCAAATTGTTTTGATCTTCTGTCAAAGCATGTAAAAATCCTCTATGGTAGTGCTTTTATTTCTGGAAGAAAAGGAGGAGAATTTATTAGGCTGTACTCATACTTACTCAGGAATAACTGAGTCAGAAATGAAAGATCTACAAAACAAGACAATTTGCCTGAACAAAACAGATTACTTTTTTTGACAGATTTAAAGTCAGCTAATGAGCCGTGAGACAAAGAGCACTTCTCTTCAGAAGGCAACAAATGAAACAGTTGAGATAGGTTTTTCTGAGTTTTTTCCCTGTGATTACTTACACTTTGGGTAAGTAGGAGAAACAAGAAAAAGAAGATGGCAGTGTGAGCAAACGGGGGCCAAACTATCGCATTCCACGTGGTCCCAGAAAGGGAAAGCAACTGTCAGATGGCTTTTGGTGATGCTGGGGGTGGGACCGGAGGGCAGGAAGCCTAACCAAGCTGGGAGCTGAAGAGGATTAGGCCCCTGGGCATGTATATGTACACAGGTGTTTTCATAAAACGATGATTTGAAGGCTTTTTTTTTTTTTGGAAATGGAATTTTGGTGTGTTGGGTGGGAAAGATGCGTGCTTGGTTATAAAACAAACATTTGATATTTACTACTAGTATTATTTTTATAGGACATTGAATGCAATTTAATATGCAAAAAGAACCTTGATCTACAAAATATTTTTTGTTACCACCCCTTAATAGTGACAAATGCTCTTTAGGGTGCTGATTAAGAAGCCTGAATTCATTCCAAAAGAATGAGCTTGGTTTCCTCTTCCAAAATCCCGCAGCTCCCTGCTGGGGGGACCGCTCCTGCTGGGCGGAGCAGCCAGGCGTAAAATAGACCCTGCAAGCAGCCCCATGCTGCTGCTGAGGGCCGCCGGGGTCTGGGCGCCTCTCTGGGCCTGCGCACGCTAGTACGTGCCATCCGTCCCCCATCGGCTGCCAAGTTCCCTCCTCAGCCTTCACCCTGGCCGGCTGGGATGCTGCGCCGCTTGTCAGGCCGTGTGCTGGGAGCTCTGGTTACAAAACAAACGCGTGGTGGTAGCCGTGGGGTGCTGGAAGACCTTCCCCAGCGTCTCTGTGAAGACAGCAACACGCCAGCAGAGCTGACTTGACCCTTTCCCCTTCTGGTCATGTTTTTGTTCTGTGAGGAAGAGCACAGCCGCAACGGCTCTGTGGGCTGTGGCAGGGTGTTCGGGAGAGCCTTGCAAAGGGGGCTGTAAATGTGGGCAGATGGAAGAACAACCTCTGGTCCCCACACAGGGTGTCTGCAGTCTGTAACCTGCGATTTGACCGACAGACAGGTTCCTCTTGGGCTCAAGCTGGCACAGTGAAGCAGTAAGAAGCACTAACACAAACATTTAAAAGCATTTCTTCTGTGTGTCCTTCATGTTGCAGTAACAGTGTAAAATATGCAGAGTAAATTATAAAGTAGCAGCATAAATTGATGTGGGCAGCCGCTCTGGCTGGCTTCATGCCCTTAGAGGTGGTCAGAGACTCGCAATTATCCCAACAGGCATTCCAAAGGACAAGCAGAAACACAGTACTGGCAGGCAACTCTCAGACCTTTCTTTGAAGCCACTTATTTCTTAGCCTCCGCATGCTCTGTTAAATTTGCTGTCATTAACAATATCTTTCTCACCTTGATCTTTCACAGATTAATTATCTGCAGCTAAATTTCTGCCTCCAGCCCTGTTCCATCCCGGAAGGTTTCAAGACTGTCCGCTGCAGGGACCCCTGTGTTGGGCTGCTGGAGAAATCTGTCCATGCTCTTGCTCTGCTGCCACTTTCTGTCCCTCAGCCCTGGTAGCCTCCTCCTGCACTGTGGACCTCACCTCTAGGCAGGTGATGACTGGACCTTTGCAGCCTTGTGTGGAGTTCAGCAAACACCGAGATACGCTAAGACTGCAGAGCCTTTGAGAATGCTGCAGACACTTGAAGATGCTTCCTACCCCTTTTGGGTGGTATGAAGGTTATACCCCTTCTAGAGTTGCTGGGGCGGGGACAGTAAGTGTGCTTTTGTTTGGGGAGGAGAAAGAGCAGGCAGGTTTTGGTCAGCCTGAAAGAATCCTATGAAATAACAAGCCTGTCAGGCATGTGACCACAAGGGGACAGATCTGTACTGCCAGTTGGTGGCTGGGGAGGTGGAGCTGTGGGAATATGTCCCTGTCCATAACAGAGGGTTTGGAACAAGATGATCTCCAAGGTCCCTTCCAACCCGAACCATTCTATGATTCTGTGATTCTAAGAAGAAGGAATAATATGAGGGTAAAATGATGGCAGCAGACAAACCAGCCAGGTGCAGGTGCAGATGTTTGTGAAGCAGACTGCAGTCATTTTTATAGCAGAGGTACTATGGCTATCAGTGTAAATGAAGCAATCCTGCAGGTTACGGAGTAAAAGTTACTTAGAGGTTTCCTTGGAGATGGATCCAAGCCAGGCTGTGCAAAAAAAGCACTAGAATAGTGCTGAGTTTATCACAATAATATCAATGGCTAATCACAGAATCACAGAATCACAGAATGTTAGGGATTGGAAGGGACCTCGAAAGATCATCTAGTCCAATCCCCCTGCCGGAGCAGGAACACCCAGATCAGATCACACAGGAACGCATCCAGGCGGGCTTTGAATGTCTCCAGAGAAGGAGACTCCACCACCTCTCTGGGCAGCCTGTTCCAGTGCTCTGTCACCCTCACTGTAAAGAAGTTTTTTCTCATGTTCAAGTGGAACCTCCTATGTTCCAGCTTGAACCCATTGCCCCTTGTCCTATCACTGGATGTCACAGAGAAGAGCCTGGCTCCATCCTCCTGACACTCACCCTTCACATATTTATAAACATTAATTAGGTCACCCCTCAGTCTCCTCTTTTCCAAGCTAAAGAGACCCAGCTCCCTCAGCCTTTCCTCATAAGGGAGGTGCTCCATTCCCTTCATCATCTTTGTGGCTCTGCGCTGGACTCTCTCCAGCAGTTCCCTGTCCTTCTTGAACTGAGGGGCCCAGAACTGGACACAATATTCCAGATGCGGTCTCACCAGGGCAGAGTAGAGGGGGAGGAGAACCTCTCTTGACCTACTGACCACCCCCCTTCTGATACACCCCAGGATGCCATTGGCCTTCTTGGCCACGAGGGCACAGTGCTGGCTCATGGTCATCCTGCTGTCCACCAGGACCCCCAGGTCCCTCTCCCCTACACTACTCTCCAACAGGTCAGTACCCAACTTATACTGGAACCTGGTGTTGTTCTTGCCCAGATGCAAGACTCTACACTTGCTCTTGTTAAATTGCATGAAATTTTTCCCCGCCCAAATCTCCAGCCTGTCTAGGTCTCGCTGGATGGAAGCACAGCCTTCTGGCGTGTCAGCCACTCCTCCCAGTTTCGTATCATCAGCAAACTTGCTGAGGGTGCACTCTACTCCCTCATCCAAGTCGTTGATGAATATATTGAACAGCACAGGTCCCAATACCGAACCCTGGGGGACTCCACTAGATACAGGCCTCCAACTTGGCTCCATCCCATTCACCACAACTCATGTTGATATTGTTTGGTATTACATACATTTAGAATAGAACTTCTGTGATGTCACTTCAGCGTGCAATGCCATTAGCTGGCTCTGGCTGCCTTGGAGAATATGGATTGAGAACAGGTGAACAGAGGATAGACAACAGAATTAGGGAACATCCATCAGAATGGAGTAGTGTGGCTCGAATAACATTTAGAGATCCAAATCTGAGTATGTGTTGATTACATTTAGCTGCCTGAGGGTTTGTGGAAGGAGGTGGGGATAGAGGGTATTTGAGATATATCTCACAAAGTCAAGGACCTAAAATAGATTAATTCAAGTGGCTAAAAATATGCTTTAAGATGACTTCCCTTTTTTACTATTAGCAATTCTTATGGTTCAAGGTAGCAGGCCATAGAGAGCACCAGAATCAAAAAAAAGAATAAATATTTGAAAAAGCAACCAGTAAAACAGTAGATTTAGACTAATGACCTAAACAGAAAATAAGGTCATGGGTTCAGAGTTGCACAGAATATTTCTCTGGTTATAAATCTTAACTGCAAGACTTTATAAATTTCTCCTGACTTCAGGATGAGCTTCAGGATAGAAACAGGAGGAGCTAGTTGCTATGGAAATCTGCCTATGATGTACAGGGAAAAAGGGAAACTGGAGCAGGAAGGAGGGCTGACAAAGTGCCTGAGAACTTTGACCACCAGCTGCTCTTCAAATCAAGGTAGGTAAACCTCCTTTCAGTCTCATGAAGCTCTGAGAATGGCAATGCCTGTGCCAGCAAGTGATAGACATCCAAAATCACCCCAGTTAGGATAAAAAATTTTTACAATAACTTTTTTATTAAGCAGTTGCTTTCAAATACTTCTAATATAGTTCTTTATAGTGGCTTCCTGGCCTGAAAGGCAAAAGCGGGGTTGTATTTCTCCAAAATTGTTCCCTTTGTGGTTTTCCTAAGAAATTCGACTGGTTTGGGAGTTCAGTTTATATATGTGTCTGTAGCACAAGTATCATTGCCTGTAATGCAATATGATGTTTTGCTCTTATTTACAGGAGGAGTAAAGTCTTCCACACCAGCTGACAGAATTTTATTTGTTTGAAAATTCAAGCCAAAATGGTTCAGTCATTCGAAAGAACAAGCCTAATGGAAAACCCATAATTTGCCTATGTCCATAAATAAAAAGCTGGCAATTCGGACCAATTCAGGACAGAGTAAAAAATGACCTTCTTTATAATGAGTATTCCTGGCTGCTTTGAGCCAGAGCAGAGTTTGATGTCTCTCTGCTCCCAGTGCTCTTTTCACTAGAAACAAGTGGGAGTGGAAGGAGTGATCCAGTTCAAAGCCACAAGGGAAAAGAGACAGAATTGTGAACGAGCTAGTTATGGTGGGTTTCACAGGGAAGGGGAGAGAAAAGAAGTTCCATGGGACATATACAGAAAAGGTGGGCTGAGAGGGAAAAAAAAGGGGGGAGAGGTGTGAGTGTCTGGTTAGGGATGTGGGGACGTGTGTTTGGGAAAGCTGAAGCTTGGGAAGTGAGCAGTGGCTAGTGGTGAGGATAGGAACAGTTTGGAGCTTTCTAGTCACAGCCCTGGATGAAGGACAGGGGGAAAGCCAAAGCAGGGAGACTGAGGCTGAGATTGTTGTGTACAGTGAGGGTAAACCCAGGAATTGTATGAGAAAATCAGGACTCCCATGTCCAAATGAAGAATGAAGAGTGGGAGGAACCAAGGTGACGTAGGATGGAGAAACTATACAAAGCAGTTTTTTGTTGTGCAGGGACTCTCTTGCTTTATGTGCGTCACTGTGGTCCCCACAAGTGCCTTCTAGCACTGGTGCATGCCGCCTGACTACTGTTTGACAAGGGCTGTTTGCTTTCTTCTCTGCCTCTCACAGGGATGGCCTGGAGTCAGATCTGTTGGCGTGCGCAGCACTGCTCCCAGCCTTGCACCCAGCACGAGTCTTTGTGAAGGTCTCCCGCTGTGTTTATGTGCATGTGTTCTGCATATAGGAAGGCCTTTAATATCTGTGTTTTGGAGGTGCAGAGAACCCAGAGGGGCTGTTGCAGATCAATTGGAGCTGTGAGGGTGGTTATCCTCTGAAACTCAGGGATACAAATTGAGCCTGAAAAACAGATACAGCCACAAACTAAAATAACCTCTCTGGCAGACTTCAGCAATATTGCCAAGTCAAAGAGGGAAGGGGCATGAAGAAAATGTTGGTTTAAAGATGGTCTAAATGCAAGAGTGAAATATATATGTTTTTGAAATGTAGGAATTCCTAAAACAGAAATAATGCTGTTTCACTCACCTAGCACATTTCAGCTGCATGCTTACTGTAATGGCAACTGCTGACCATTTTTGAGAAAGGAAGAAATCAATGGAAAATCCATTCCACTTCTCACTGCCACCCTCAGAAACCTTTCATCCATTAATACTCAACAGGTGACTAAGCTACAGTTTCACCTGGTGGTAGCAGGGCATTTTGGTTTGATTCTCCCCAGGAGGGCTTCTGGTCCCTGCCCACCTTCCCCTGCTCGGCCCTTGCAGCAGGTGAGTATCCCAAGGACACAGCTAAAATACTGATTCATCTATTTGGAGAACTGCAAAAATGTTCAGAAGGTGGCCTTTTCTATAAAAAAGTGTTATTATGAGGAAAAGTCACTTTTCCTGATGGAAGAATCCCTACCCTTCCCTATTCCAGTGGTGGGAGAAGGCAGGGAGAAGCAAGAGGATAAAGATGTCTCTTTTGCCTCGTGGCTGGTGTCCTGATGAGTTTGTCTGGATTTGGCTGGGTGAAACAGTTTGCCAAAGGACCTCAGTTTAGTACGTTATTAAACCTAGAAGACTGGAGGCAGCATCGGACAGCAGCTGAGAATCCTGTGTCTCCTCCATACGGTAGAGAAATTTGGTTTATAGTTTCTAAATGAAAGAGAATTTTAAAAGCCTTTTCTATGTGTATTCAGTGAAAGATAATTATACCATCACAAAGATTCTACTCAACAAAACAAACTAGTAAATTTAATAAATTATTGCTTCTTACAGGAAGAAAAAATTACTGGTGATTACCACCCACCCTTAACAGTGTCAGTGGTGTATTTCACACAATGTATGTGAAATGGTTGTGCTGCTGTTTTGAAAAGGAAAATTTCATGAATGTCAAGTATTTTATTGTTCCATTTTACACATCCCAGTGCTCTAGTAACTAGATGTTTCCCCCTTGCCATCCCAAATCCTGCAAGTTTGCCAGCTATTTAGTTACAAACATGTTTTATGACTTGGCACTTGTATAAATCAGATTCTGTAAAAGTCTGTGAATATCAGAACTATTTTACACTTTAGAATGTGTAAGAACGTGGGTTTTTTACATACTTTGGCCTTTATCTCTGTCATAGCTAAACCCACTAAATATATTTGCAAGCACATTTTTTGTGAGAGAATTTTTTATTTTTAATAGTAAGAGTACGTTACTTTCTCCTCTGTGGTCCAAGGTTCCAGTTCTGGAAAGGATAAAGCAATGAAGTTTTTATTCTGTTTAAAAGGAAAGGTAATTACAGTTGCCCACCTATCTTTAGGAAGTTCTTTAAAATTTTCATAGCTGAAGCACTAGAGCATTATGATTTTATATTTGGTTACATAAGAGACTCTCTACATTGTTGATTTTTTCTTTAGAAAAAATTGGAAATATCGTTCTATGTTATTTGCTTCTATTTGTGCTTTTAGGTTACAATAAACTGTAATGACGTTTATTTCTGAGATGTATTTCAATTTTCACATCCCCAAAATTGTATTTTTTAATATTAAAATAATCTTTGCTCAAGCTGTTCTAAAAAGTTTCTGTACATGACCACAATATTTTTAGCGGCAAACTGAGCTACCTTGGAGAATAGATTTCTGAACGTGGGACACTTTAGATAAATATTTTACAAATGAGACTATGCTTGCCTTAGAGTTGCAGTCAGAAGTTAACACTTTAGTTTTACCACTTGGCTGTTTCTCGACTAGGCAGAGGTTAGTGACCTTGTTATTCAATGTTAAACAGAAGAAGCTTTCTCCTGATAACATCAATATGTTATAATTTGAGTGAAACATGATAGCACATGTTCATATGATATCACGTGAGTGAAAAATTGCAGCAGCGGGGCAACTGCCCAAGCCTCTGCCATTTCCTCTTGTGCTTTGCAAAGCTAGAATAGTGCTTCTGGAGAGGAATAAAGGTTTACAAGGGACTTGGGTGTGAGACTTGCCAATAGTTTCCTTTTAACCACCTTGATTACTTTTTGAGAACCTTCTGTGAGAGCAACTCTCTAACTAATGAACACCAGGGTAATGTGGTCCCTTAATTAGTGCCTATCCTGTAGACTATAATTGCAAGCTTACCACCATTGTCTAAAAGTAAATTAAATTAACATTATAAAAAAAAGTGTCAGAAAACAAAAATACTATGACAAGATAAACAGAAAATACAGTGTTGTCCACCAAATAATAGTTTTATTGATGTTGGTAACAAAGTGATAATGCTGACTTATTTCTAATAAACACATTTCTTTGTGAATGTTTTAACAATAACTTACTAATAGCTATAAATATAATTACATTATAAGAAATTACAGTAAAATAAATCATCAGTAATTACTTGTGATTTATTAATGATTAATAGTAAGACTCTGACATAGTATTTTCTTTGGCAGGATTTCAAAGTGCTTGACAGAGGACTGTTGGCCCCTTGTTTCCATCTTTACAGACAGAGAAACTACAACAAAGTGAAGTAACTTGATGAAAAATGCAGTGAAACACAAGGCAGATGGATTGCTGCATCTTTTGATTCTGTCCTGGTGCTGAGCCGCACATCTGTGCTGCATCTGGACCTGATACGTCCCTGCTTTTCCTGGGCTCCTTCTTCAGCTGCATTTCCTGACATGAAACTATTACAGAGCACAGATCTTCCTGCAGTACAGCAAAACCTCCAATTTAACAATTGCTAAAGGAACTACATGTTTGCTTCACTGAAACAAGATGCATTTCTCGATGAAACACAAAAGCAGTTCAGCTCAGCTGCAGATTGAATACCAGCACTTCAACTCCAGTCTGTTTGGTAGACCATGTAGAAAGAGGACTGGAAGTCATGAGACTTGTGTGTGCTCATCAAATAGGATAAGGTGATGTTTCCTGTATCTAACTCTGTCGTAGAATCAGTTATATGGTGTTTTATTATTCTTGGAATCCCAAAGAAATGCCTACTTGAAACAAATGACATTTTTCTGAAACAAATGACATTTTTCAGTAATTTGTGGCACCTTAAAATGCTTCCATTCTCCCACTGAAGGTAATTAATCTAGCAATCCTTCTTTCTCTTTAAAAGACTAGGAATAGAGGAATAGTAACAGTTTGCCAAAAGATTGGTAAAGGGCATAGACCAGTAATAAACAAGCAGAAAAGGAGGGGCTTGTTTACCGAAACGTTCATTAGGCTGGGAAAATGTCACATGAACTTGTGGTAGTGGCTGCGATTAAGATGAGACAGGACTGTCAGTGGCGCAGATGTATACATGCCTGGAGAGAATCTGATCATTCCTGTCTACAAGGAGTAGATGGATTTTTCTTTTTCCATCCAGAAGTACATAATTATGTATTAGAGATCTGTCTAAGGTTGGTAATATTTTCGACAATGTAAATAGCTATAACAGTATTTTGTCATATTGTTTCTATCCTCAGCTTTGCAGTCAGAAGCTATAGTTCAGTATTTCATTTATAATTGTTTTTAAAGTCTTACCCATAGCAGAGTAACACTTCAGCTTTTTAAAGAGCCACAAGGCAAGAAGACAAATTAAAAATTAAGGAAATTATATTCTGGCAATAAGTTAAATACTTTGGCTATTATGGGATTTCTTGTTTAACTGCTTCTAAGTGTTTTTTTCCTATGCTCAGACATCTAGGTAGTCCAAAATAAGTGAAATACAAAATCCCTCAAATTTTCAAGTGCAGTTTCTTTAATATATTCCATTACATGTGTAATTGCATGTCTTAGTCTGTTATTAAATACTAGCTGGAAACTAAAATGGGTGTTTACTCTAGATGTCATATTTTACTTGCTAGGCCAGTATGAAGAGCTATTGTGAAACAGGAAAACGTGCTAATAATGTAAGAAATAATGTAGGAAGACGAATTCCAGTGCATAATACAATTTAAGTGTTGGCTGTGTAGGAAAAAGTCTGAGAACACTTTTGCCTGGTATGTTTTCAGAGACGATGCACATCTTTGTGGGAATTTTCAACTGAAATAAACCAGCTAACAGGTACAAAGTGAGCATTTAGGAAGTAGGCAGCAGCTGTCGGTGAACCAATGCAAATTTAGAACTGATGGGAAAATATTGATTGTATAAATAAAGAACAGCTAAAAGAACTGGAAGACGAAGCGCTACTGACGCTGTTGCTATCACAGAGCGAGACTTGGAGGCTGTTGCCTAACAGTCTCATGTCCTACTCCCAAGGATGCTCTGTCGGTGCTTCAAAAGATTGCCAAACTAATTTAAACAGTTGGTTGCTGTCACAGAACTACAGGATCGCCATATTTCACGTGGTATGTCAACTAGCTGCTTTTTCCACTGTCATTTGGTTTAGATTATCTATCAGATGCAAAGAAGCGAGTCCAGCATGGTTAGCCAGCCGTGGCTGGCCTCTTAGCGTGTGCACTTCTGGAAGGAGCAACATCCTAAAGAGCTGAAGGCATTCAGTCCCAAGAGTGTCAGAATTTGTCCTGTTACGTCCAGGTGAGTTTAACCTGATGAAAACGTCAAGCGATGTTATGTATCAATGTAGACATCTGAAAGAGTTCAGTCATGGAGTCTTGTTCCTTGTGCTGAGAAAAATTGGGCATTAATAGGAATATCCCAGTTACTGAGTGGCCTGCATGTTTCAGTCCCTGTTGGAAATGTCCATAGCACTGGCTTCTATTTATAGCTTTGGTATAAATTTTCTGAATGCAATTATTGATTTAAATTTACTTTGATTTTATTACTAGTAATTTAGCTAAATACCAAGATAAAGAAATGTGATTCTAGCAACAACGACAAAAGGGTATTGGACTGAAATAGGGCCTGATATACTGTTAACCAATTAACATTTTTATTCTGTGGCCAAGAAATACGCATTTGCCTTTAACAGAATGACCGACCAAACCGCTGTCAGTCAGCCAATCTGATAAAGGTCAGCTATTGAAAACCCAGTCTGTCAGTACACAAACTAAGTGACCTGGACAGTCACAAGTTCATTTGTTGTTTTGAAAGGGACATATACTATTTTCATAGATGCATCTGTTGTGCATCTATTACAAAACCTTTAATGAAATTGTATAGTGGAAATACTAATATCAATTTTCCCAGTGATACTTCTTGTTCATCGGGGGTTCTTCCGGTATCTTGACAGCACAAACTTGGTTCAAATAAAATGATATGTTTTAATACCTTTAAAATTTTATTTACTTTTGCTTCAGTCAAATTACTCTTCTCAACAGTAAAACTGTCTGAAAAAACTTGTAGGAGTGAAAAAGAGGAATACAGAGCCTGTTCCTAAGATAGGCGATGATTTTATGTGGAGATTTGCATTTTGGATTGTAGAATCAAGATTTAACTGCTTTTTGTTTACCTAAAGTTGTAAATATTTTAAACTGACTTACCTCTCTGTAGAGAGCTGGCCTAGAAAACATAATTGCGTGACTGGCCGCAGCAGAGCTGATCGATTCTCTCATGGCTGGTGCTTACCAAAGGAAAGGGCCAGAGCTGGGTGCTACAGATGGAGGACAGTTGTTGAGTAACTTTTCTATGCAAGGAAGTTTGCACAGGAATAACTCATCAGTACAAAGAAGTTCACTCATGTTCTTGGTTAGGAGTTGATTTACTTATCATTATCTTGCTTATATCCCTTTTAAGAAAATAATCCTCTAAATGCCATTGCCTGCGATACCATCAGCTGGACATATGTTTAACTCCAGAGTCAGCGTGGATGGTTGCATCACCACACTGATCTAAACCTTTCCATGCCCTGTCTGCCCCGAGGGAGTATTTTGTGTCTGTCGCAGCGTTCCTCATACCAGGGAACAAACAGTATTTCAAGATGTACGTAGCCCTTGTTTTTTGTAGAAGTTTCAGGAACACGCAGCTCCCAGTAAAACGATCATGCAAACTAGATGTTCTGTTTTAATAGTTAAATTATATATTTATTCTTTTAACATTCATTTTTCTTTAATAGATTACCAGAACTGTGCATTCTGTATTTGAAAGAGCGAAGCTGCTCCCCCCGCTAAGCTGCGGGTGTCTTTACCCATGTCTTTTGTCCTCTTGCTTTCCACAGTTCTGGCGTCCCTTATGTGCAATCACTTTGCTCGTTCTCCCTTTTGAATAAAAGTGAAAACCACTGTCATGATTTTACAAAGATCTTAAAGGACTGAAGATTGCCTCTGTCTTTAAGATAGGATATAATGATCTTTTAATAGAAATGGGAATTTCATGTGTGGCTTCACAGAATAAACTCCATAAATGCAGCGTGAAAGCACTGCACAAAAAAATCCCCAGTAATGCTGAATATATCTGCTTATGTGATTCCTGTAAATAAATATTATTACTGAAAATGTCTGTTAATTCTTCCATTGCTCAAATGATGCCAGTTTCAGCAGTTTGACAATAGAAGTTTATTGTAATTTGTTAAATCCTGATTTTATGCTTGTTTTATTTTCTACTTCTGTTGCCTTATGAAGCTGGAGACTAACAGAAGTATTTCTGATTTCTGTGCTTGTTTGTGAGCAGAATCTTTATTAATCTCAGCATTAATGTAGAAAAGATACTGATACCTGTACACTGCCAAACAAGCAAGATGGCATTTTCCCCCAGTTTGTGTAGTGATGCTGTGCTATGAATGCATGCACGAGTACATGCGTACCTAATAGCAGCATGTTGTCTAGTGTGTGTGAAGCTACAGAGTTATCTGAGGAGATGCCACATTCTCTAAAGTGGTTTGACAGGAGTCAAGCTGACAGTATTTTGGGACCTGAAGCCTTTCTTTCTGTCCCTGGAGGACCCAGAGGATGTCTGTCTGGCAGCTTCCTCTACCGCCACTTTCTCACTATCTGATAGACCTTTGGGGTCTTTATTCCTTGATCTTTTCATTCCTTTGGGATTCCTTTGGGATCTTTATTCCTTTTTTTACCATCGTTGTCCTTAGTGTCACCAAAGGGATGTGGGGACAGAAGCTGGATGTTGGCAGCCTGATTCCTGTCCCACGAGGACTCGCCCCACGCAGCTGTAAAGGAAGGGCTTGGTCACCCTGATCCATGTAGGAGTTTTTCCTTGGACTACCACATCTTTCCAGTTGCAGTTGTATCTCCCTTGCCAGTCCCAGAGGTTCAAGGAACATATGGCCTTCCCAGAAAATCCTGAAGTGAGAAAGAAAAAACAGCACCAGTGCAGAAGCTCCAAATGACAACATTTTTTAGCCTGATTTCCTTGCAAGTGCGAGTGTGTGTGTGTGTAAGAGTGATGATGGCTGTTGCACACTTTCTTGAACCTTGAAAGGGACAAGAAACAATCGGTTTTGGCCTGGCAGCAGAAAATATTACTGACTGCTTATGGTGTCGAGTACAGTCCTTTACAAATCCTGGACTTCACTCCTGTTTTTCTGTTCCGTGACCCCCTGTACTTGGAGAATATATGTATATGTGTGTATATATATGTGTATATATCTATGTGAAACCATAGAGCAAGGAGAATTATGAATTGATTTGATGGATGTCATCTATAAGAGCTACATCTGTTTTGCTCAAGAAGAGCTAAATGAAACTAGCAGACAGCAGACAAGGCAGAAGCAAATTAGATTTTAAAAGTCTACATCAATTCTGATCTCATTTGCACTTTGCAATGCAGGTGTCGAAACCTATTTCTTAACAAGTATCTTTTAAAATCAGACTGTGCTCCTTTAAATTGCTTAAATCAGGTTTGTGCTACTTTTGTGCTTCACAGACCTCCTCTTTCTTAGAAGCAAACTTAAATTGCTTCAGGAAACAGGAGGCAGAAATGGAAACACCATGTGACGGCAGGGAAGGGCCCCACTGGCGGAGGAGAGCTCATCCCTTCCAGGGTCGCTTCACAGAAACCTCGTATTTCTTAGTATTGGGATGTCAAGGGGTGACAATAAAATATGTCTTTCAGGGGCATAGTAATTCTCTTAAACGGTTTTAGCCCATCCCTGCCAGCCTCTCTATGTTCACTTCCAGTATGTGTTCAGCTCTCAGTAATATTTGTGTTTAATTCAAATGACTACAAAAGACCCCTTGTTTGAAACTGTTTGTACACATGAAGATTTACAGTGCTGGGAATAAAAATAATCATCTGGACTTTATTAAGGTTTTCCTGGCAAGTAATTAATGCTGAAAGCATGTTTTGATCAAGCATCTCCAACAGCAGCAATGGTAAGTGAATTAAAAGCAGCTAGCATTATAGAAATAGGTCTACATGGTCACTTAAAGTTTGTGCTAGTTTTTCCAGCCCTCAGCAAATGGTGGTGCTAGTACCTTATTTTTCATTCACTGTGTTTCCTCATTTCATGGTCATATCAGCCTCTTGGTGACTGCCAATGAGCAGATCTCATCACAGCTGAAAATTCAGGAACATGTGCAAAGAAGCCACCCAAATGGGCAAGAAATTTGAATATTCTCTCACCTGGCTTTTTGCTTTAAAATGAGAAGACTGCAGGTATGAATCTGTCAAAGTAGGTAATTAATTTTTTTTTTTTAGTTTGTTTCTGTTTTGATTCATATCTGTTGTGACTTAATTGCATGTCTTTATTTATGTGTACAGTAGTCGGTGTATGTTTTTCTGTGCTGCACCTATTGTGCATTTGTGTTCTAGACTAAGAGGGCAGGACTCTGTCTCAGCCTGCTTTTAGGAAAACTGGCTTCTGGAGTAATAATTAGTAAGATGTAGGGTCCCCTTTTCCCAAAGCAGTAATGACAGCTTATCTACTGTACTCCAAGCAAAATACACTCTGTACAGCTGCCTGTGAAGTTCCATGTTGCAGAAATGCAGAAATACCCACTGGCATCATAATAGTCTTTTACATTGTGCACTGGGTTGGGGAAGTACCTATGAGTTAACCGTACCCTTAGCAATACACAATAAGTATTGTCTAGATACAAAGTGTGCTTTTTGAGTGCATCAGAAAATATCTGTCAGCTGAAGGTTCAGGTTTGGAGAAATTTCCAGAAATTACTGATGACTTAGAACATTTAATGTAGTAGCAAGCGTACATACTGTTTATTTCGCCCACTGAAAATCACAAGCTGGAAAAGCCGTTAGGAGTTGTTTTGAGAGGTTCCTGTTTTATCATAAGCTTGAAATTGTGTTTCTGGCTGTTAGTCACTGGGCTGCCAAAATTCAAGTGGCTTGAAGTGTGGGAGCTACTGGATCTGCAGGGCAACAACGGGAAGGAGGTTATTTGACGGCTGATCTCCTTGCATATGGAGTGTGTTTCCCTATGATAAAGTGGTTGTATCTGCCCCACCTAGTATTAAAGTTGCCTTACACTTCCCATTACAGACTTTGTTTTCAGATGCTTATAATGTAGTCAAATTATAACTGTCTGAGTTGAAATCTGACCTCTCCTTAAGCTGGGGCACATGACTGATACAGGTCGTTTGGGAAAATTCTAGCTGAAATGCTTCATGTAGGAATTAATAAAAATTAGTCTCTCTCCCCCCCCCCCCCCCCATTTTTTTTTAAACGAGACTAGAGGAATTGTTTTGTACAATGAAGATAATCTCTTCTTTGTCGAACTGTAAATGTAGCTGTGGGATCTTTGATCTGCAGGTCATCGTTTCATGATCTCATTAATGGGAGGAGAGTCTGCGTAGGCTTTGTATTAATGTAGAGAAAGTGGACCCTAATGTATTTTTTTCACGTATACCCTGTGGGCTGCCAAAAATACTTTCAAGTCCTGCTTGGCCCTTGTTAAAGGAAATTTTCTTGCTTGAGTGCATCTGTGCTTTCTGAGTGGAGACTTGACACTTGGAAGAAAATGACCATTGGCTAAAGGACAGCTTTTATCTCTATGAAATCAGCCCAAATCTGGCAAAGCTGTAAGCTGCTTAAAGAACACATAATTCAAAAAAACTCATGCTTGCTAGATGTTTTCAGCCTTATTCCCTAAACTTCATCTCTGTGTGCCCAGACTGGGACAGCGCAGGACTGAGCAGACCTCTCCTGGAGTGCTGCTGCCTGGGCTGGCTCTGGACATCATAATGAAGACCAGGGGCTCTTTCTCTTCATTGCCTATGTTTTATAAAATTATAATATAAAATTATAAAATTGAAAAGAATAATGGTGGAGAGCCTGACCTTGGCCCGGGAACCAAGGCAAGAGACTGGGATAAGGGATCTAGCTGTAGAGTACCATGAAATGCAGGGGTTGGAAGCTTTTGGGGCGGTGGAAACTGGGTATTGGGTTTTCTCTGCTGGGTAAAAAGAATAGGATTTAGCAGTCAGGATTGGCTGGACAAGGAGATTAACATAAGAAACGAGGAAGGGAGTTAAGGCTTATATATCCAGAGGCTATTTTACAAGGCCTGAACAGGAGAAATGGGATAGGCAGGGCTGTGTAGCCTCAGCAGGTGTTTCCTGTGGGACCGACTGGAGAGGTGAAAAAATGGTTCCACTCTGGTGTCTATTAGAAGCTGAATTCTGATCAGAAGGCTAAGTAGTAAAGACCAAAACTAGCTGAGAAAGGCAAAATGGGAAGAGTTTTGTGTGAGGAAGCAGTAGCCTAAGAAAGGCTGTAAGAGGAGGAACAGAAGATTGTTTTGTGGTGGATCCATAGTTCTTAGTTCTTCACATGAATTGATGGTGTCTGAAGGCAGCACATGATTGAAGTTTTGAGAAAGGAAGGCTATTAGTTTTTAAAACAAAACCTGTACACAACATCTATTTTAAATGCATTAGCAATTCTGCAGAGTCATAAGCTCTGAAAGAGGAGGTTCCAGAGATAAAATTTAACATCTGTCTGACAGGACGAAATGCTCTGTCTTGCAGGAATTTTGCATTCAGAAAAAAGTGAACATTCAGAAAGGTTCTTAAAGTATTCACTATGGCCAGAAACAGGAGAGTTAAGTTTCTGGAGCTGCAGTGTAATCTGTCAGAACATACCTCTTTAATCAAATAAAATGTTATTTCATTTTAATTTTTGTCCCTCTAATATTACCTGTAACAATAAAATATCCCATGCAGCCTTCGTTTTGAACTTATTTACATCCTGAAAACATTTCTCTTTTTCACAAAATAGGGGGATTGAATAATCTGTGAAAATTCATGTCCTGGTTCTTTTGATATTATTGTAAGGCCAACAGCAAAGGATTTTAATAAATATATCACTCTGGCTGGTACTTTCACTGGACAATTGCCAAATAAGGCACCCATAGAGAGAAGAAGGTGAAAAAACCTAGGTTCTGACCTAAATAGTATGCTAGATTTTAGAACAAATTATGAAAGAAATAATTTTTAAAATTGAGCTCTTCAGCTGGAACCAAGAGGAAAATGAAATTGATGTTAAGATGTATGCAGTCAAGTGGCAAGGTAGATCTACAAGTGGAAACGACTAAGACAACTTGTTTTAGCTTTGGTATTCCTTTACTATGAATGCCTGACTTTGCAACCCTGATAATGTTCTTTTAAATCTTGCCTTGGAGGAAATTAGTTGATTTTCTCCACGGGACAGTCCAGCAATGTTATAGTATGCATGCAGAGGGGATGACAGTGGATCAGCACCNATCTTCTGGGAGGAGTGAAACGATTTTTTGCAAGTGTTTACCTAGAACTTTATTTTAACTGTTTCGTACTAGGTGGTTTCCATCTGTTTCTGTTAGAAGATTATGCTTGCTTAATGAGTAGAAAATGAGCTCCCTGGTAGAACAAAACTCTCACATGTTATAATATTCTTTACCTTTTGGGCAGCTTGTACCCAAAAGAGGAGCTTCACGCTTTTAAATTAAAGCACCTAACTTCAGTTCCAGTTAGGAATGGGTTGTCTGCTCAGTGGAAAGCATTTAGTTTGTAGTTTAGGACTCACCTCTTTTCACTAATTACATGGGAAGCTAAAATGAGACATGCATCTCAAATAAAGTTACATTTACAAATTAAAGTTCACCAGTGTGATATCACCCGATAGTCACTGTTAGTGTCGAGTGAGACAGTCTTGTTCACACTTACCACTGCAGAGCTGTCATGAGAAAGCCTTAATGATGAGCCTCGTTTCCATTAGATGCAGCAGACGGTGCTTACATACTTCTGCTTGTGAACTCAGAGCAAATTCTGCCACAAGCAAATGGAAGTTTTGTGATTTTATAATTTATGAAGAAGTGGAATGGTTATAATTTTGGAGAATATGCTGAAGCTTGAGTTCCCATTAGGTCATGGTAATTGCAATGGCAAGCAGAGAGAAACAACAACCCCAAAGTATGTTCTAACTGGAACAAACTTGTGATTAAGCTTATTCCTAAGAGCAAATTCTGTTTGCACTGTGCTGAGAGCCCCCTGATGCACTTAGCAATTTGGAAATGTTGAATTCAGAATGAGAGCTTCAACTATGTTATTTCCCCACTTTGTAGGCCTTGAACAGGCAGAATCAGCAAAAAGTGAACAGGCAGGATTTAATTTTTTCAAACCAAGTAACACACAAATAAAACCATATGACCGCAAACAATAGCTCTTGTGTCCTATTCCTGCTCTTTGCAGGTCCATATATTGGTCTTTTGGCTAGCTACCAGAGCTCATAAAATGCCTTCAGGCAGCTGTGTCCCATTAAAGCCACATGTTACATCAGTAAGTAACCATAGAAGTNTACCTAAAAGTGTGTAAAAGCTGTGTATAGCTTCCATGTGAATCTGAATTACTACCATGATGTCTGATGAGTACTCTTTTGACCACAAGATCAGAATTTAATTAAAGCACGTTAAAATATGGNTCACCTCTTTTCACTAATTACATAGGAAGCTAAAATGAGACGTGCATCTCAAATAAAGTTACATTTACAAATTAAAGTTCACCAGTGTGATATCACCCGATAGTCACTGTTAGTGCCTAGTGAGACAGTCTTGTTCACACTTACCACTGCAGAGCTGTCATGAGAAAGCCTTAATGATGAGCCTCGTTTCCATTAGATGCAGCAGACGGTGCTTACATACTTCTGCTTGTGAACTCAGAGCAAATTCTGCCACAAGCAAATGGAAGTTTTGTGATTTTATAATTTATGAAGAAGTGGAATGGTTATAATTTTGGAGAATATGCTGAAGCTTGAGTTCCCATTAGGTCATGGTAATTGTAATGGCAAGCAGAGAGAAACAACAACCCCAAAGTATGTTCTAACTGGAACAAACTTGTGATTAAGCTTATTCCTAAGAGCAAATTCTGTTTGCACTGTGCTGAGAGCCCTCTGATGCACTTAGCAATTTGGAAATGTTGAATTCAGAATGAGAGCTTCAACTATGTTATTTCCCCACTTTGTAGGCCTTGAACAGGCAGAATCAGCAAAAAGTGAACAGGCAGGATTTAATTTTTTCAAACCAAGTAACACACAAATAAAACCATATGACCGCAAACAATAGCTCTTGTGTCCTATTCCTGCTCTTTGCAGGTCCATATATTGGTCTTTTGGCTAGCTACCAGAGCTCATAAAATGCCTTCAGGCAGCTGTGTCCCATTAAAGCCACATGTTACATCAGTAAGTAACCATAGAAGTGCAGAGTTGACAGAGATTTTAGAAGATCACTTATCTCCATACGCTGGGAAATCACCAAGCATGCCACCCTGGAAGATATTAAAAGCCCTCAGGGGAGGAGATTCCAGATCTCTTTAGATAGACTATTTTGGCATTTCCCTCCTTTGACTGTTAGGCAGCTCTTTGTAATATCCAGTCTGAGTGATTTTGCAAATTTTCTCTCTCACAGAGGACATTGTAAGCTATTTATTGCTGTCCTTTTCCAGTGCTGTATTACTTATTGTAAGATCATTGTCATACCTGTTCCCAGCCTTCACTTGTTCAGAGAAAAGAAACCCAATTAGTACTGTCTCTTTTATCTTTTCATCACCTTTTCTATTTAAATCCTCTGACACTGCTACAGTCCTCTGGATTATGATTTGTTTACATTTTTATTGAAATTGGATGAAATTAATTCTTCTTCTAAGGATCCATCAGTGACAAATGTAGCAAATTAATGGCTTATATGGATACATGGGATGGCTTCACTGCCTAGACAAATAATTTTCTTTCTTTTGTCTTGCATTCAATTTCATTAGATTCTATAGCTTAGTACTTCATAGTTAAGTTTTCCTTAATGTAAAATGAATATAGGACATAGAAATGAATATCTGCCCGTTCACTATGCTCTAAATAAAAGGAACTGCAGGAAGAACAGGTCTGACAATTAAAAATATCATCTTTTGTTAACAGTATTTTTGTTAAAAACCAGAATTATGCACCTGCAGGGAGGACCCTTGTTAGCAGTGTCTCTTAAGAGTGACGGATTTCTCAGTGTTGTTCATGCTCTGAGATAAAATGGGGGGACAATTAAGTAGGTTAAGACTCATCACTCTGAAAATAAATGAAATAGGGGGTATTTTATAGAAATCTGCAAAGTTGTGAGTGGCATTGACTGTTTATTATTTCTCTCAGGACACCAAGGCTAACAGAAGCCATGTTCAAAAGAAACAGAAGATTTTTGGTTTTTTAATGCAACAGTTGATAGACTGGTAGGCTGTAAATTCATGTCAAATCATGTTATGGACAGTTCACATGTGTGATAGTTCACATGTATTCAAGAGCAAGTGGGTAAGTATGTGGAGAAGATTATGTACAAATGCAACAGTTGATAGACCCAAGGTGAGTAAATGGATGAACCAGATCCATTTCAGGAAATACCCTGACATGAGAAGAGCTGGAGGATAATAATGTACTCAGAAGTATCATACTCGTTCCCTGAGCATCTGTTTCTGGTCAGTGCTGAAGATGAGACACGAGAAGAAATGGACCCTCTGTCTGAACCAATGGGCCAGTTCCAATGCTGTCACGCTACCAGAAATCACGGCAGTTTCCTAAAAGCATTCCCTTTTCACCAGTCGTGTGAAAGCAACTTTTTTTCCTCCCACTTGAGAGGAGAATTACCATCTCCCTTCCAGTGGCACCTCTGCACATTATTCCATCAGGCTCTCTTTTAACCTTCTTTCAGAAGGTATTCTAAAGTGAAAATATTTGGGCAAACTATGAGTGGCATAGAATGAAATCAAATTCACTGAGTACCATTATGATTTAGTGGAAAAAGAAAAAAAATGGTCGTTCCTTCAGAAATAGAGTTAGTATTGTGGTTTAAATGGTAACTAGAAGTACACAATAAAAATTAAATAAACTGAAGAGGATAAAACCCCAAACATATCAGTTTGTTCTGCGCAAGCTTTATTCAGACAAAGGACAGCATTTCAGAGTTAGGTGTAACTGTAGTGTACATATCATACATATTTGGGTCCTAATCTGTTCTCTCAAATTTTCTTTGCAAAATGCAAATACAATTATGAAGGAAGGGAAGGGAAAGAAGATTCTGTTTGAATCAGAAAAACTTAGAAAGATTCAAAACTGAAAAGAAAAACTAAATTAATCTTTCCCTCTTTGCTGGTTCATATCCTTTATAATCTGACAAGTGGCTGTATCTTTGTGTGTAAATCACTTGTTGAAAAGTGAAAAAATATTAAGATAAACTCTCTAAATGAAGGCTGGGAATTGAAAGTAGCTTCTGAAAAAACTCACAAAAAAAACCCCTTCACCTAGCAAATCATGTCTGGATGGTGCACCAATGGAAGACATCAAATTTTCAGTCAGGTCAATGGCATGCAACATTACCAAAAAGAGACATCTGTGTCTCAGACCTTGGAAAACAGATAGCACTTTAAAGCTTTTATCTGCACTTGTTAAGCTCGTTCATGGGTATGGAGGAGTTGCATACAAAGATCCTTTAAAAAAATCCAGAGAAAATTTTTGTGTCAGTGAAACTCAGAGAGGGCAGTAAATCATTCGAAGGAGCAGCTTTTTTTCTGTCTGGCACAAAGGACTAACAGGTTGGGGCTGTCATACAGTGCGAGTAGAATATTCAGAAGAAATTTGTAGAAAAGAGTATATTTTTAAATTCAGAACAGAAGGCAGAGCTCAGGATGGCTATTCCTTAGCAATCAGATAAGAGGAAGACTGTTCCTGGTTATATGGAGGTTGTAGGAGCTTTCCGATTTAGAAGCCAAGGTCCTAGAAACAGCAAAGCTGCTCTGCAGAGCTTCAGTGCAAGTTATGTTATAATCCTGCCTATAACAGAATTTAAACTAATTAAATTAATAATAAAAAGATGTTTCTAGGCCACTGTTTTGTTAAGTAGTACATAGTACTGTGTGGAACAAAACAGAAATTTGAGAGATGAAAGGCTATTTCAGATGGTTTTCGGTATCTTCGGGCATATTTTCCATAGATTTCATTGTTTTTAAGTGTCTGACCTGCCCATGAATTGGAAATCCCAGGACATTAGTTGATGACTGACTGCTTTGGAAGACTTCTTCAGAGTCAGGAATATTTCATTAATTCATAAGGATTATTCCTACCTTTTCCTTTTGATATCACCCCAGCCCTTATATTTATGCTTCTTTTTGTGATGTTAAAGACATTTTTTTCTTCCTTGGTACCTTTTGAATTTGTGAAGACCACTGAAGTGCTCTTAAACATCACTTAGTCAAAAAAGATTATGTACTTTTTGTATCTTTCCTTGTAGGTCATCTNTTTTTTTTTTTTTTTTTTTTTTTTTTTTTTTTTTTTTTTTTTTTTTTTTTTCCTTCCACTGGAGACTTTTCCTTGTCAACATCTTTATGACACAAAGGGTTCCCCCAAATTCAGTGTCTCAATGTCCCAGAATCTTTAAGAGAATACTGTCCCATTGCAGATGTCTGCAGTATAATGCAGTATTTCTTCTGTTTGTCGCTATGTGTTTCAAAAGATCGAATCCTTCCCCGTAGAGGCTCATGGGAACATTGACAGAGTAACCATGGACAAGCCTAGGCTGAATTGTGTTTAAACCAAAGGCAAATGGAAGATAACTGGGGAATTCAAAATATTTTTGCCAGCAAGAGGCTACTATGTCAAAAGGTTAATGCATGGCTCACAGGTCCAAGGATGAGAACCACTATGCAGTGTGAGATTCAGTTATGTCCATTCACACAGGTTCTAAAGAAAAATGTTTATTTTATAAGGTTAGAAGGGCGTTAATGCAATATCTAAACAAGTACACTGTCTCCTCCGTATTGTGAATGTTAAGTAAGGCATGTCTTAAAACTTAACCTATTATAGATTGCATTCCCTGTTCTTTGCAAATGTTAGATGATCATAACAATGTAGCTGTAGATAACTTCACTGATTTTGGCAATGTTGCTGTCCAGGTCAGCTGGAATTAATTTTTGAGTTATGTTTTTTATAATATGTCAAATGCTTTTCTTACAGTCACATGGTGATTCACTCCTTTCACTAATTTTATAATTGTTTTTTTGGAAAGAGTAATGGATTTCTGGCGAGCTTTTTATTTTAAAATTTAACACTGTTTGATTCACACAAACCTATTGCTACCCAGTAAATATTTTTTTTAGTATTTGTTCCATTCCTTGTTTAACAGTAAAGATAAATTTACAGGAAGATTACCATAAACACTCTCTTGCCTTTTTTCTTTTCTTGGAAAGGAGTACTTCTCTCTATCCTATCTTCTATTATCTCCCTGGATATTAATAACTTTTTGAAAAGATTGGCAGCTCTTCTCTACAAGATAATTCTCAGAATTTTCTATGAGGTTCATTCTCTGCACTCGTACAGATGTTATAAAATTTACGCTTACCTCCTACTTTCCAGCAGGTCTTTCTTTCTAATTGTACAACCAGAGAAGCAAAGAGTCTGTAGTCTTGGGAAGAAGTGGCCCTGTGCTGTTGGGGAAGCTGAGGTTTTCAGATCAATGTGGCCAATTACTGCAGTCTCAGCTACTTTGCTGGGTGCTGGGTAGAGGGTCGTTGTCCCCAAGGTTGTAGCTAGAAGTCCAGAAGCATGTATAGTGTATTCATAGTCTTCAAACTGGGCCAGCTGAAGAGCAAGCTTGGCTACAAGAGTGGGCTGTTTAATACCAGATGCTTATATACGGCTGGTGACAGAAGCTATGCAGAGTGGCTTGAACCTTTTCAGAGTCATCACTTCAGGGGACAAAGCCCTCTGTTCAACCACAGTTGACCTACATTCTTAGATACTTTTCATTGGCTTTCAATAAGCCTGAAGTACGAACATCTGTGAAGTGATGCAAATCTGTGCATGATGTCTTTAAATCTCTGCAAATGTCCTCTGAGATTTTACTTCCCCGTCTCTGATAAATAGGTGTGATCAGGTCACTGTGATGTGCACAGATCACTGTGGAAATTTTCTGAGAAGTGCCAAGAAGTTCCAAGTGCCTTTTGGAACTGCTCTGCTGCTACATTAGCAAGCCAAAGATTGCTTTGGCTGGCTCAAGCAGTGCCCTAGGGTACAATCTATCAAGTGTTTATCTCTAATAGTTGTTGTTTAACATTGTTCTCAATGACTAATGGATTTGAAAATTCTTTGTTGTTATGCAAGCACATCATTCTGCTTTTTCTCCTAAGCTGTTCTTTTCTTTCTGATTATCAGTTTTATCATCTCCAATTACATTTGGAAAGCAAACAAAACCAATATCCTTAAGTCTGGCAATAACCCATAGGTTTTCCCCTGAAGTCTTCAACTTTTTTTAGCACTTCTCTGCACTTTCCTCTCCATGCAATTAATTTTTTCCTCTTTGTCACTATTTTCCACTACTCCTGGGAGTAGTGGAAGGAAGAGGAGGAACACAGAACAAGCACGGATTTTTTTTTTCTATTTCAGCTCTTTCTCTTTTCCGCTTAATCTAAAATCCTGGCAGGTTTTTCATAGATGTTTGACCATCAGCTCAAAGTAAACAGAATTCTTTTAATCCTTGTCATTCTTCCTTTTCCTCTTCCTGGTCCCTGCGTCACTCTTACTTCTTTTTTTGATCACAGTGGAGAAAATTCATCCTTCATCATGCTCAGGGCTGGGTGTCAGCTTTGGTTTGGACATCCCTGCTGATGTGAAGACTAAATCTCAACCACTAATTAAAATTAAATTCTTTAACTAAAATTATATGAAAATTAATTTTAAACCCCACTAAATTTAGATTAATGTCTAATTTTATCCAGTCTCTGATACTAGACTATACTGCATACTTACTAGGTCTTCAGGAAGGTAATGTTTTGTGCTTGCTCACCACTGAGAGCATCCTTTCCATGTAGGAGTTTCTTGTGCCCGGTGAAATCCAGCAAAGCACTCTCCTACGGTGCTTTGGGCTGTGCCTTGAAATGCCCTCTGCTCTGGGATGTTAACCCAAATGTGACAGTAAGCAAATGCTGAATTGGAAAGGTGAAGAAGAGGAAAGCAAGTGGACTAGGGGCTCAAGGAGTACAATTTGGGAATGAGCTGGGGGTGGGATGCTGTGGGGTGGAGGGACTGGTAAGGAGGACAGGACTTCCGTTTACTTTCCAAAAGTGGGAACAGGAAGAGTGGGGAGTTTGTTCTGAGGTAGTATTTTGAGGTAAGAATTATGCTTGAGGGGAATGAAACGGGGTATAAGGACAGAGTTACATCTTCTAACTGTGCTTGGTGAGACGAATGCATCTTGCTCTTCATTTTGCAATTTGGCCTGTGTGACATGTAAACTGTGGTAGCGTTGGAGAAAGAGCCTGACACTACTATGCTAATTAAGATTTCAAATGCAGTATTTCTGAATTCTATGTAGTTAGATCATATGGCTGGGCAGCTCACTTGCTGATCTGTAGAGTAAGTTTGTCAAAATAAATAAGTCAGGAGCTCTCAGTTTACATCCTGGTAACTGTAACCTGCCTGAACTCTATACTTGACTTTAACCCGTCACACTTAAAAAAAATTCCTCAGACCTTGGAATTAATAGTTCCCTTTTTACTCGGTTTCCCTGTGAGTTTAATTTTTAGCCTTTCCTGCCATTTAGGTAGAAATTAGCCGTAGCTTTCAGTGCAGACCTGCAAGGACAATAGTGAATCACACTGCTTGTTTTGCTGCTGCCCATCCACCCATAGGAGAGGGAATACCTGCGTGGGCAGCAGCTATTGCTGGAGGAAGATCTTGCAGCTGGTGCTGCCCAGCCTCACCTGGCTATTTTGGCAGCCAAGGAGCAGCAAGGCTGGTTATTTAGGACTCTTCGTCAGCCTCTCTTTGCTTTATCCTTTCCTCTCCCCTCCCTCTCCTTGCACTTCTGCCCACACACTTGCCCTCCCTCTTGCAGAGCTCACTTGCTGGTGTTTCTGAGAAGCCCTCAGGCAATTTTGTTACAGGCTTAGGTGTGAAAAGCAGATAAGTTGAGAAAAAAGCTTTAAATGAAAGAGCAGGGTTAAGGTTGAGGTGGCACGCCATCAAAGGATTCGCTACCTCTGACAGATGTCTGTGTAAAGAGAAATGTGCCAGGGTTGCTGTTGATTGAGTAAATTTGCCCAAGTTGTGCTTCATTGGATCAGTTTATCACTCAGCAGCCTGGTGGGATTGCTGCGTGGACAGAGATCTGTAACAAACCTGGAGCAGGGTGGCCTATTATAATCATGTAATGTGAATTAACCTATTAGTACTTAATAAACTTAATATACTTCCTTTCCCCTTCAAGTTACCTTTATTTCAGGCTCAGAAGTACAAATGAAGAATGAGGATTGCTGCTTTTCCATCAGCAATGACTACTTAGGGCATAAGATTCAAGGAATTTTCTTGGCTTGCATGTTGAAGAAGCGTTCATTACTTCATTGCAGTGACTGTGTCCTACTGCTTAAAAAGTGCACAGTCCCACAAATTTAGAAATCAGTTTGCATGTCCTTGTAAGTTTGTCAATATGTTATTTTGAAGTCTGAAAATGATTTTTTAAATTCACATTTTTATGGAATCTGAAAATTAAAAGATAGTAAGTTTTTCATAAAAAAGAGCAATATTATAAATTAAAAGCAGTTCATTTTCCTGTTTTATATATATGTAGGTGTCAGATTTTTTTCCTATTGTTAATAGAAAAAATGGTTTGAAGATGCATGAAAACATAGAGTGCTTTTAAGGATAAATTTGCTGATAGTTTCTGCCAAATTGTGCTGCAAATTAGGGTTGAGAACAGGACAGAAGATTCTTTTTTTGTTTATCTTTCTTGTTTCTCTGTTAGGTTTTGGCTTTTTTTTTTGGTAGATTTTCTCATGAGTGTGTTCACAGAAAATAACAGCATGTTAAGATAGAGCTAACAGGGAATTCCCTGGGCTCCTGTTCTTTTTCCTTGAATACCCTTTCCCAAAGACATACACGTATTCTGCTTGTGGCTTACAGAAGCTGCATCTGGCTCAGGAAGACTCCATAAATGAAAATAGCTGGAGACTGGGCAAGTATGCGTAGAACCGTCATGGGTGCTTACCTGTTCCTGTTCTTCCCTAGATGTCTGCTTATGGACAGTGCTGGAGACTTGCTGCTGGGCAGCTGTCCGACCCAGCATGGCCTGCCCTATCTGCTGCCCGACAGCCTTCATTTCTCTGAATATGGAGGACAGGGTTTGCTCTTCAACACGGCTTCTGGAAGTGACTTGAGTGCGAGGGCTGCAATGGCACATCCCTGGTGACCAGCTGGACACCTCCCTTCTTGGGAACCAGGCGCTGAGGGGTGTGTGTGGGAGGCTCAGCTGCCGGCAATTAATTTTGTCTGATCTTCAAAGGGAAAATGCATTAAATAGCTTCAGTAGCTGTGATAGATTCAGTCTACCAAGAGGAAGTGTTTAACAGAAACCTTTCGTTTCATCTTCTGATTGCCAGGGTACTGTTCAGGTCTAATAATTACAGATAGGGTTCGGCTCAAGCAAAGAGTGCATGCTCTTAGGAGTTTATTCTGCAGTCTTCAACTGGCTATAGAGAAACTTGACCTCTTGTACTTTTAGTTTTTCTCACCTATGTGCCAAAGGTTTAGATGTTTAATACCCAGGGCATGGGTCGGGGGCCTGTGGAAGCTGCAGGTGGAGACTCAGGTCTGTTTGTATTTGTGGTTGCCTGTGCTAGCGAACAGGCATGGTGCAGCTGAAGCTGGCAATGCTGCCTTGTCTGACAATTCACAAGTGTGGACATTTGCTGGGTTTTAGCTACCTATGCACCTAGGGCTCCTCATCCCACTTAGGAGAAAGGCTGTTTCCTCAGCGGTATTTCTGAGTGACAGTACATATTTCCATGTGCAAATGTGCCTCACATGTCATCCCCTCCTCTTGAAGAGGACATAAGCACGCAGTGAGAGGCAACAGCATTATATCTGCTGGTCAAATTTACATTCAGCGTATATGAGCAAAGTTTTGGAAGGAGAAGAGGAACAAGAGAAGAATGGGAGCATTCCTTTTCCACTGTTTTCTCAGTTTCTCCACTGAAAGCTCAGGTACCACATTTTTTTTCCACGGATCCTCTTACTGTTCTGCATCTGCAGACCTTCTCCTTTAACGTCTCACTTCTATGATATAAAAATAATACATCTGGAAAGGGTATAGATCTGAAGTGGGAGAAGCAGTACCTACCTAGGATCATCTTGTCGTGTGTTGTTCTGGGTTAACTGCATGGGTGTTGGAATAGTGTGCATGTAGTATGAAATACTGTAATTCTGTGTCCCATTGTACATAGAATTAGCTAGCTAGTACATTTAGAGAAGGTTGACATTCATGGCAAAAAAGCCCATTGTGCTTCTCAAAAAATATTTATAAATTTAATCCCAGTTCCACCATTTTTTTCCAGTTAAAATTAAAACATGAAAAAAGCATTATGAAAAATCATTAACATTCTGTTTTGTTATTTTTGTGATAAAACATTTTGATGTTTTGACAGAAAATCAGCTTTCATTTTGAAATTTCTTTAACGATATTCAGCAGTAAATGCTTTAATTTTTTGAATATTTGACAGGAGCCACTTCCTTTCTGTCTGACAAAATGTGTTTGATAATCTGTCGATAGTTTCCCTTTGCACCGTAACATTTTCAGCATTTCCACGTGGTGGTCACATTTAAATGAAAAGTTGGAAGAACAAAGGCAGAAGAGAGAAGGTTTTCTCTAAATTTCTTCTACCAAACATGTAGTCCATACCTCTTCCATCTCTCTTGATCTTCCCCCTTGCCTCTCTTTTTTGTGTTCACCTCCATACCACAGCAAATCATAAAAAGAAATAATTACTTGTACAGGTCTGTTTTTCCTTGACTTCACTAAGCCTTTTTCAAGAAGTAGCTACAAAATTGAAATCAACTGTTATTAAATTGTGCTACTAATATAAAAGGTCAGGTAATCACATGTGATCATTATCTGAGTTTCAACTGAAAAATACTTGTGTTAACAAAAAACCTTGGTTTTCCCTTACTAATACAGTGGCTTGTGTGGGTTAGTATACCTATTGTTTAACTGGGAATTCTGATGCCTACTCTAATAAAGATTTGTAATTGTATCTTTTTCTCATTTTCTTATCGCTTTACATGCCTTTCAGCTTTTAGGCCATAATTACCTCTACTTGATTCCTAGGAACAGATGATTCTTCTCTTTTCTCTCTTCCTTTCTTAGAAAAATAGAGGGAAAATAAATCTGTTAATCTGTTATGATAGCCAAAAACATATAGATACTTTAATCATAATAATTTTGACTGCTGTGTCTGAGGTAAAATATTACAATCTAATCTCCACCAGTGATGTTCTTTGCATATTCTTTGCAAATTGGCTTTGCTTAGGCTATTTGATAGATCTTAGAAGACTGGACAGTCACATACACTGAATTTTCTATGGGGGTCTTTCTGTAGAGATCTTTCAGTTCTTCACTAAGGATCAATAATCTGTGTGAGTACATAGCTTGTTTAGGATGCTTCTGCATTGGGTGGAAAGTTGGGATTGTAGACTATGTTGATATATCTGAACTAACTTTAAACTGCTGGACCATGTGCAGCCGTGGTAACACGTAGCCTACTTGGAATTACAAGTCTAGTGTCTATCCAGACCCCAAAGAGGATTTTCTAATTTGTGTTAAGTGTCTTTTGTTACTGTGTCTACACTTCTATCAACACCTGACCTGAATGGTCCTGTTTTGATCATGTCTACACCGCTGTAGTGACCATCAGGAAAATTCAGCCCTGCACTGGTAATGATATAGGAAGCATAAAGATGACCAGAAATCAGGAGCTTTTGAATACATCCCTTTCATTTATTCCTTTGTTTCTCTCCTTACATTTTATCTTCTTCCAAGATTTTTTGCTTATACATGTTCTCCAGCTGTACATATGCACCTGTAATATCTCTTTTCTTTAGTGTCTGCCAATTCCTTTTCTGTATCTATCAGTGAATGTCTGAAAAAATGTTCTTTTGATTAGAGATGGCCCATATCAGCATGGAATTGAAGCAGCTGAAAAGGCCTCAACTTATTACTAGTCTGTCACTCATAACAACATTTCCTTTTAGCAGGAGGTCAACAACGCAGGTTTGAGCTTCATGACTTCAGACAGTACGCAATATTAGAAAGATAGATGTGCACTAAGATGGGAGAGAATTTAATGGAGGTGGATCATTTTTGTCTAAAATTTTAAACTGACCTCTTTTCCTGCAATGGCATGCAGCTCTTTATTAACATATTATCTAATTTTTTAAGAAATACCTTTTAGAAATAGAGGAATTCCCTGTTAAATCACATATTTTGTGAATGTTAGTGAAGCCCTGACTCTGTTCTGTGATGTGTATTTCCAGTGTAACATTTTACTTGCTCAGCTTTTTAGGCTTTCCCTCCTCTATCCCTTTCAAAGTCTTTTTATAACTATATGAAAACATTCTGTGTCCAATCTGTGCCTAACTGTGTACTCAGATTTTGAAGTACTAAAAAATCCCAAGTGTCTGGTGTCTAACTAGGCAGGCCTCTGGCATTTTTCCATTAGTGATCAAGTAATTTCTAGATTCACTAAAAAAAATAGAACTGTATTTCCCAGAAAGTCCGTTTAATGAGAGGAGAGGTTTTCACAGTTTATGCCTAATCAAGTTTCAGTGGAAGACAATAAAGTTGATTCTGTTTTGAATCAAAGTCTTGGCACTAAGGAGAAAAAGTGCTCTGTAACCTGTACAACGTTAATGGTGATGATTCACCTGCTTAAGACACTTCTGCTAAAACCGATACATATTTCTGATTTGCTATTAGGTGCACACAATCTTAGTGCGAGGGAACAGAAAAACGTTTTTAAAGAGCTTCTAGGTACTCCTAAGGCCATTATAAAGTCCACTGAAGGAGAAGGGAATCTGTCCACTGACTTGAATGGACTTGGTCTCTCTTAATGCTCAACAGCTGTAACAAGGAAATTAATTTGTTTAACCTTTCAATTTAAACCATTTCTAATATTATGTTTCTAGGAAATAATTTGTTTGTATAAATCCTGACCTTTCTTGAACAGATGGTGATAATGATGACAATGAGATTGTTACTGAATGGCATATGGGAAAGGTGAGGCCCAAATAATATATTTGCAAGAACTTGGTTCGAGCACAAAGACGTTTTAGTCAAAATCTATTAGTAATACTAGGGGACAGAAGAGAACTGGGCAGGAACTTTCCTTATTAAAGAGACCGAATTTGGATGAGTTACTCCAGCAAAATATCTCATGGAATTGCTTTGTATGAAAAGAATCCAAAGCTCAAACATGCTACATTTAAAACACTTATGGCATATGTATCTTTTTACTTTGTTTGATTTGTTTAGATTGGAAAATAACCTGGTAGCAATCTTCAAAAAATATGAATTGTGGTTATCTACTCTTTGCAATAATTTGATGGAATAGATTGCAGTTGTGACATACTGATGGCTGACAAGAGTGGATAATACTATATAACCTGACATTTCACAGCTTTTTTCTATTTATCTTAGCAGAAATAAGAACTGCATAAAACCGGCTTGTTTATTGAGAATACTAACTGAAAGGTGATGGCAAAGCTATTATTTTTGAAGTGTGAATTATTATTGTGTACGTAAACAGATTAAGAATTGTGTCTTATTTACATCCTCTTCTTACAACACAAAATTACTCAATTAGTGTTTGTGTTCCTATTAGGGACTGTTTTATCTTGTAGGGATGAGAATTTAGAATGAATTTTAAACAAGGATAAAAAGGTCTTTAGTAGAAGCAGACATCCCTAGAGTAGGAGGGTTAGGATTTAGTATTCCATTAGAACAGGGCATTTTTTTTTTTTTTTCCAGGAGGGAGTGGATATGATATTTTAGCTTTATATTGCTACTTGGTATCTTCAATCGTAGAAGGTCACTAAATGGGTTTAAATATCTTACATGAGGATGGTGTTTTCCAGGAGAACAGTTTGTGAGTAACGTATGCATGTTAGTATTTATATCAGATGTATCATCAGATACTAGTAAATTTGCGGAGATGTGTGTGGTGAATTTAAATGAATTAGGAGAGCCATCTGTTAGAGAAGATTATCTTTAGGCTCTTAAAGGCCAATTTTAGCACAAGGATTATTACAGTTTGTTCAAATGGCTGTGAATTAGTTACACACAGGAGAGATTAAAAACAAGTGATATAATTTACCCCTATTTGTATGTTATTTAAGACTAAGATGTATAGTAGATTTTTGCTTTTTTTTAAATAAACAGCTCTAAACTAAGTGTATACAGAAGGATGAACATGTTATTAATCGATTTCTGTATATCTGTACTGAAATTTCCTACTGAAACTCTACAGAAAACTGCCCATTTAGAACATATGGGAACCTGGTGATAGCAGTAACATTTAACTTTTTGGGGGTGGTGAAAAAAACTTGTTTGAGGATGTATTAGCCCACTTAGTTGGCCTTGATGGCTTTGTTTCTTTTGGCTCAAGAATTAAGCTACCTGCTAAGAAGATAAAATAGGGATACATGTTTCTTGCGATTTAAATTGGTTCAACTGTTCTGGACACTACTTTTCATAGTATTCTTCATCTATAAATTGATTTTTTTATTTGAAAATCAGAATGTATCAGGTCATGTCAAGTATTAGATTGCTAAATATGTTTTGCTGACTGACAATATTATACTTTCATAATAAATAATCAAATAATATGTGTGTATGGGATGGTATTTGGGTAAATAAGTTGAGTATTGAAATGTAGTATGAAAAAATGAAATGTNGTATGTTATTTAAGACTAAGATGTATAGTAGATTTTTGCTTTTTTTTAAATAAACAGCTCTAAACTAAGTGTATACAGAAGGATGAACATGTTATTAATCGATTTCTGTATATCTGTACTGAAATTTCCTACTGAAACTCTACAGAAAACTGCCCATTTAGAACATATGGGAACCTGGTGATAGCAGTAACATTTAACTTTTTGGGGGTGGTGAAAAAAACTTGTTTGAGGATGTATTAGCCCACTTAGTTGGCCTTGATGGCTTTGTTTCTTTTGGCTCAAGAATTAAGCTACCTGCTAAGAAGATAAAATAGGGATACATGTTTCTTGCGATTTAAATTGGTTCAACTGTTCTGGACACTACTTTTCATAGTATTCTTCATCTATAAATTGATTTTTTTATTTGAAAATCAGAATGTATCAGGTCATGTCAAGTATTAGATTGCTAAATATGTTTTGCTGACTGACAATATTATACTTTCATAATAAATAATCAAATAATATGTGTGTATGGGATGGTATTTGGGTAAATAAGTTGAGTATTGAAATGTAGTATGAAAAAATGAAATGTGTCGAAATTTGACACAAAACATATAAAATAAGTTCTGTGTTCAGCCACAGAGGGGTTGCTGAGATGATTTGCAGTATGTTTGGGATGTACAGTGAGAACGTTCTCAGAAAGGTATTAGCTCTTATCTAGGCCTTCTCTGAAATACAGTAACGCATGCCATCGTTACATTTCAAATTGATCCATGAGATGATTTTTCATCCAGGCTTCTTAAATCAATGAACAGCATGGAGCTGGAGCTATTTTTCTTTAGTCACTTTTTAAAAAGCTATGACAGAATCCACTGTTTTGTGTACTTATTTCAGTGCCCCAACATGTCTCTTATTGTGATCAATGGGAAGCTTCCATTGACTTCAGTTCTGCCACTTTATCTGCAAAATGGCACAATTTAAGTGATGCAAAGCTTTTTGTAAGAACACAGTGACAAAAATGGTGTATCTGGTAGAACACTTGCACATATGTACACAGTAATATGCACTACAGATCTCAAAATGTTTTGTTTTGGTTTGTTTTTTTTCCAGAAAAGAATAAGCTCCAAATATTTCAGATTTAGTAGTTTTGGAAATATTTTCTTCATATATAAATAGTCAATGGGAACAGCTTTGCTGTATTCTTCTGTTCTACTACTTTGAGTCAATGTTCATGCTTCCTTCCATGTCTGTTGATAAATAAAAGCAGAGAAGATAAACAATCTTGTTGATGCTACTGTGTTTATGTAGGTGAGTACCTCACTTCGTGAAAAATTCAGTGTAAGTATTGGGATATCCTGCAGAATAAAATTGATCTTGGTTTCGTGATATTGAAGTATCTGTCTTGATTTAAGATATTCTCTAATTATGTTTATATTTTGATACATAAGTAATTTGTTTTCTTAATAGTATATTAGTGGTTTTTCTTTAACAAAAGGAGAATAATTTGGTTTCTTGACTCCTGTTCATATTATTTCAATGTTTCTTGAACAGTGGAAGTCTGCTATGCAATGCAGGATTTTGCATTGCATTCTCTACTTGTGTGTTTATCCAAAAGCCCTTGTGAACCATTTGCAATGAAAGTGTGGGCATTTCAATATTTTGCCTTATAACTGCAAGTTAAGGGTGTTTGTATTTAAGGATTGGAACAAGAATTTTTTTCCTTCCGCTGTCCTGTTAACATATGCAGCATATTTGTTTTTTCCTTTTTTACGTTCTCCTTGCTACTGCTGTTTGCATCTTTTGGTAAAGCTTCCTTCTGCAATAGCTGTCCCAACATGCACTTGAAACAAGGAAATGCCTGACATTTTGTAGAACTGTAATAATCTAATTTTAAATAAACTAGCAAATGGTGAAGAAGTTAACTGTTACAAAAGGTAATATGTATTTCCTGTAATTTAAACAACAGTATTTTGCTGGAAGTTATTTTCTACAAGCTTTACAAAACTGGAAGAGCTGCTTTTCTGACTGGGATAATTAAACAGCAACCTTGAACTCAGTCTATATTTTATCATTGTATAGGACTTGCGTTTGATCACTAATTCATCTCTTCAGCTTTTGCCTCAGATTCTTTGAACCTTCTCTTTATTTATAGTTGCAGATTTATGGTCCATGTTTTACTACTGTGTAGGTCAGAAACCCTATTTTTTACTTGTAAAAGAATTGAAAGCAATCTTCCAAATGTATTTACAGCTCTCCCAATTATCTTAAGAGCATATACTTAAAAAAAATTACTTCCTATATAGATACAAGCTACTAAAAACCTTAGCCTGAGGATGGTTCCAGAGGTGAAAGCTTATTTTTAATCTGTAATAGATTTATTTTAAAATTTAATAGATCCTATTTTCTTTTGAGGTCTGGTAATTCGTTACGATTTATTAGAGCAGTTACCAGGTTTAGTTACGTACAGACACGGACTGAGATTTATAGCAGAGAACATTTCCCGTGTGTCGAAAAGGTGGCCGATGCCAGGCTGCACGGTTCAAGGCATTGCCCCTTTTTCAGTACAGGCTGGGTTCCCATCTCAATTTATCACCTTTTGCCTTTTGTGAAGGGTGTGTTATTGTGCCTGCAATATGTCCTTTCTTGCAAATGTGCTTCTGGTTCAGCTTCCTTGCTCCCGAGACTTTTCTATTTTGGTTCCTAGTGTCATGTGATCCCCCTGGCCAGTGAGAGCCCCGCAGAGGGAATGGCAACAGCCTTCTGGGATAAATGTAAGTCAGAAAAAACTCTTGGTTTTTTGCAGTTTTTGTCCCTCACACTCAATTTTAAATTGCTTTTACCCCAAACTCTTGCTGGGCACATCTAATAAGACCTGTGGAAATGCTTAGAAGTGACGTGTTTTTTCTTTTGGTTTATTTTTTACTCTTTCTAATGTTACTTTTTCTTACTATGTTCTTTTTTTTTTCCTATGTCCTGCAATGTGGTTGAGAAGCCTGAAAAAGAAACAGAAAGCAAACCAAATGCATTCCAAATGTTGCCTGAAGTGCAGTTTAAGTTGAATAAGGAGTATTTCAGGTGTAGTAGTACTTCGTTTAATGTATGCTTTAGACAAAGTCAAAAATCCTACACTGTGGTTGAGAGAGAATGATGTGATCCCCCCCCCGCCCCTTAACCAAAACCAATCATTTAGTTAGAAGAACAACAGTAAACAAAATTATCTGCAATCAAATGCTTGTGCCTTGGCCAATTGGCTGAGACATAATGGTGAAAGGACTTAATTCAGTTAAAGGGCAGTCATGTACGGCAGGCAATGTGTCATTTTTCTGGTATGAATGAAATACTGTGTTTTGATCTCGGATGATGCTGAGCCATATTTATATTACATGATATTGAAATTCTGTGTTCAGTGAGATCTGTCATTTTCTTTTTATCATAGAGGCTCTTCCTGGTACAAAGTGAAAGTCTTGTCTTTCTGTCTTTTTTAATACAGTGTCTAAACTCAGTAGGTAAATTTTACTGGTTAATTTACTGGTTTTGTTTGTGTCTAATTTCACTATATTTTTTTTCTTGGATCAATATGATTTTCCAGAAAATCAGTCTCACTCATAGTAGGATATAAGGTTGTTTTACTTCCTTCTTATTTAATTGTTTTTGTTATTTGTTATGTTTTGGATTTCTTTTATTTTTCTTTCTTCCAAGTTACACGTGCTTTCTTGTGAGTTTTAAGTTTCAAAGGCTTATTTTAAACTTGGCTCCCTAAGTAGTACGCCTTAATAGAGCATGAAAATTTAAGAACAAGTGTTTGTGAAAAAAACCGAAATGAAATAAGCTGGATTCTCCTCATTTCCCTTCATTGCCCAAAGCTTGGACCCCATATTGCATCACTTGGAGGTGCAGAGGCCATTACTGCACATTTCTTTATTTTTTTCTATGTTGCTGATCTATACACTAACAACCAGGCATTAGATGAAAGAACTGTTTGAAATATTTCTTAGTTTTTTTCTAAATCTCCATTTTGAATAGAGAAATTTCACTTCATGATTACCCTGAGTAGTACAAAGAGTAGTGTGGTGAGGTGTGTTTTTCAATGCAGTTCCTCTCCTCTTCATAGGCACTGAAAAAAAATTATGCCCCAAATTCTGTGTTGGCTGAATTGCTGCAGTGCCAGAAGCTCAACAGTATCTGTGTGTAAATATCTGACACAGAAGCTGAAAACTGTTGGAAAAAGCCATCCTCCTTATGCAAACTGGATGAAACTTAGGAGCTGATCTTACAGACATTTTTTGTTTAAAAGTTTGCATTGTTGGGTTTGTTGATAAACTGTTGCATGGACAGGAGACACGAATGTTTATACTGCTGTTTAAAAAACACGTTTGTTAATTAGATGATAAAGCAAGTACTAATCCAGTGTTGCCTATTTGCCTTTGCTTCTTGAGTTTACACGATACGAACATGCACATAAGGGGAAGTTTGAGA
The DNA here is from genome assembly GCA_013400615.1 of Syrrhaptes paradoxus. Lineage (NCBI taxonomy): Eukaryota > Metazoa > Chordata > Aves > Pterocliformes > Pteroclidae > Syrrhaptes > Syrrhaptes paradoxus. The sequence goes on along the minus strand of VZTO01023940.1, from coordinate 92,792 downwards.
CCTTGCCTCAGAGCTGAATTCCCTGAAGCTCCCCACAACTTAACGCTAAAGCTTGTGAACATCTGTCCCCAGCTCAAGAAACGTGCCAATCTCTGTGGTAACCAGAGAAACTGCAATTGCTGAAACACAATGAGTTAAATTAGAGGGTCTGTGTTATCACTTCTTTTTTTTTCCTGATTTGTTTACTTGACTTCATTTGTGCTCATCTGTTGTCTTTGTTTCTAAAAAGGAACATAAGAAAACATTAGGAAAAAAAAAAAAGGGGAGGGAAAGATTTTTTTGCTTTTTTTTACTGTGAGGGCAGTCAAACATTGGCACAGGTTGCCCAGTGAGCTTGTGGAGTCTCTGTCCTTGTGGATATTTGGAACCCAACTGGACACAGCCCTGAGCAGCCTGCTGTAAACAGCCCTGCTGTGAACAGGGGGGTTGCACGAGATGAGGGGACCCTGAGGTCCTTCCCAGCCACAGCGATGCTGTGAGTCTCTGAGAATTTCCCCCTGCAATTTGGAGAGGAAGACAGAGCTGTTACTTTGGGGGGAGATCATAAGTCACGTGTAGGTTTTAATCTTTGTCACTCTCATATTTTAGACCTTGTCATTTCGCTGCCTCGGTTTCGGCATTAGTCACTTATTTGGAGTGATGGCCATGGGTGTCTTGCTGGCACCACCTGACACACACCACCTGAAATGTCACTGACGAGTGAGCGGCTGTGGCCAGCGAGCAGGGTTTCTTTTCCTCCTCTTCCTCACAGCTATGCCAAGTTACTTCTGGCAGCAGTCTCTTACCCCATGTCTATTTTTTTGTGCTGCCCCCCAAGGTACCCCAATGTAGCCTGGTGGAAGGGGGGCACACTGGTGGAAAAAAAAAAGAGAAAATTGAGAGGGAGTACTGTGGTAAAAGCCTAAGTAGAAAGTGTAGAGGCAGGGCCAACGTGCACTGGGTTCCTACACACGTCTTTCTCCTCTACTCCAATCTCACTACGGAATCCCCAGGAGCTGAGGAGGGGGTTTGGGAGCTTGCAAAGGCGGTGCGGGGGTCTGTGAGGGAAGGGAGGAAGAAGCAAGCCTCATCAGAGCCCTTACAGGCTACAGGAAAAATTAAGCCCCAGTCCCATACACTGTACATGGCGTGTGCTCTAGAGGCCTGCTGAGTGCTGCAGGGGAAGGCGAGATCATTTGTTAGTAAATGAAAAGTGCAACAAGAATGAAAAGTGAAAACAAATGTTTAATTAAAAAAAAAATAAAAGCATAAAATACACTTGCCAAACATTGAAGTGTAGAGATTTCATTTAATACCTTTCATTCTAGCCTATGAATATTAATTTTTAAATAAAAATGGCAAAAGGTAGTAGCTTGACTTGTGTATAAGAAAGGTGATTTTAAATCTTTCTGTCGTAATGCTGTAGGTGATGATTTTGCTTAAATATTGTTTATCTTGATGAGACATGAGTACAGCCACTGAAAGCTATTGCTGACACAAACCCAAACTGGTATGACACTGAGTAAATTCAGACTGGAGCTGGAAATGTAGACAGGTCCAGCTTTCCAGGGCAGGGTTAGGCCAGGACATGTCCGTGTTTGCAAGAGGCACACTGAGTTGGCTACAGGAGGTGAGGGCTTGGTGGGAAGGATTACTCTCAGTGATTCAGAAATTCATTTCCATTTCTGGCTCAATAGTGTAATTGGAATTTAAACACATTATTTTTTCCTGAAGAGGGCATAGTTTAGAAAGATGACCATATATATTCTTACCTAATTATTCTTTTTATTTTCAATGTTGGAGGGCAACACTGCGGATGAATGTGGAAGAAATTTGAGCAATGATTTCTTGTAGATGGATATGATAGTTTGATTGCTTCAAGAGCAAAATAATCCTCATTAATTTTGGGAAAAAAACTACATTCCACAGAGCCAGTAGCTGTAACAGCTCAGTGTGGCAGCATTCAGCTGGTGCTTGGTAACTAGTCTGAGAAAGAAGATAAAACTGAAGGAAAAAAATCTAAAATAACTACCTGATGTTAAACAATTTGCTAGCTCTACAAGATATATTTATTTCTTTTGCTTTTTTGGTGGTTAGCATTTGTGTATTATAGCTTTTGGAATCTGCAGTTCTCTTTGATATGAGAAAAACCCTTTTTCCTATTGGATGGTAAGTTTAACTGAGTTAAGTAATTTCATTTATAATTTCCCAGGCCCATGATTTAGGTTGTCTCTGTTGTTTTTTCTTTTTGAATAGTTTCTGTTCTTACCATTACTTACTGCAGAAGGTAGATTAACAGAAAAAAGGATAAAATTTTGTCAGTTCACTATATGAGTATTTTCTAGAGTCTAAATGACAAAACTTGATTAATTTTTAGAGTAAAAATAATAGTTCGTTTGGAAAAAATATCTTTGTGGAATTTTTCTAGCTTTTTGTGGGTGTGCAAATACAACTAATTTAATGAAAAGCCCTAGAGGTAATAAAAATACCATTTATCTTATGTATGATTATCTTAAGAAACGGAATAGTTATGGAAGAATAATGTACAAAGAAATAAGTCTAGAATTAGGCAAATACGTTTCAAATACAAAGGCTTTTTTTTAAGAGTCCAATAACATTTCTATATAGAGCTACTAGTTTTGTGTTTGTTCAGTTCTAAATAGCTTTCATTCTCATTTTTTGTGGCTTTCAATAGCAGAGCAGCCACAGGTTGGATCTGCCAAGATGGCTTGTGGACTATCGTAACTGTCTGTTCAGTCTTTGTATTGCCTATGGCAGCTAATCATAAACGCTGTGGAGCCAAATTTAGACAGATTTGAATTCTGGCAATTTTTTTCAAAGCACTTGGTTTGAAATCCAAACCATCAGAGAACTAAAATCTTGTTTAGGTTTTGTTTGTTCTCTGAAAGTTTGTGGGTAATTCCAGCGTAACTGCTTATGGTTTTGCCTTGTGTGTTCTTCGAGTGGAGATGAACTGGTTGTGTCTTTATGAAAAAGATAATTGAGCTTTTGTTTTACAGTGACACAGCAGGAAGCATTTCACAGCTAGGTCTCATTCTAATGGCATCACCAATTTTGAGGTAATGGACTTGAATTATATTTGTGGGTTCAATTTGCTATATTGTTATAAATCAACAACCTGCGTATTCATTCCAAAATACCATCAATCTCAGTCTGTGCTGCTGCCCAGTATGCAAATATATCCACAACTGGTGCTAAGCTGTGTACCCACTACCCCAAGAAATCAGTTTCTGCTTGTATTGACTTCCTCTGGCTTTGTCCGAAGGGTACTTTCTGAACAGGTATTGAGATCTTGGCTGGACACTTTTGTATATTAAAGCAACACTGAAGTCTTGATTTCCTGTGGTCATTAGAGAGCTGATGGCACATTTCACAAGACTAAGGAGCGACAGTATTTCTGTCCAGACAGTCTGATCGTTCTGTTTTGTCAGCCTAAGCTCTTCCTGTAATTTAAACTGAGCACATTTCTTGTGTATTTGCTTCTTGTCTTAATCTGTCCTATACGTTGAGCATCTGCTTTGCACCAAAGGTGACTGCCATTCAATGCTGTTTCTGGATGTGTTGGTGTACCAAACACACAAGAGCTTGCATGTGCATACACGTACACACCCTTTAAAGCAGGAGGACATCAAAGGAACCACTCAAATGAAACTTTCTAATTTTATGGCATATGAATCATATAAGTTCCTTAATGCCTCACTTTCTTGGGTAGTCTTCCCCTTCACAAAGCATTTGCTGTTGCTCACTGGCACAGTTCTGTACATAGTGCCCGTCACAAACAATGAAAAGTACATTTAGGGGAAAAGGAACTCTGGCACATATCTAACACATTACTTTTATACTTTATTTTGGACTTTTGACAAAGAGCTGCCTTAAAAAAATATTGATTTATTTTCTTTATTTCTTTTCTCTTGAAACTTAGCAACATGAAGGGTGTACTTGTAGAAATGCCTTTAAAAATAAAAAAGAAAAAGCCAGAGAAAGCTGAGTCAAGAGAGACTCAAGCAGCTTTATGAATTAGAAGGTAAGGTTTTTTTCTTTTTAAAAGAAAAATAGACACAAGCAACTGATCTTTTTTCCCTCAGGGATTAAACAGAGGCAAGTAAGACAAACCATTCAGCAAATTTGATTTTTAGTAACTTAACCAATTGAAAACTAGACAAAACATTGGACAACTCATGTTCAAGGTAAAACTTTTGTGCTTGGGAAACGTACATATTATGAAGTGAGCCCGTATCAGCTGCCAGGTGTTCTGCAGCCCTTCAACCCAACATGATGCCACTGTAATACAACCAAGGTCTTCTAGTTCTAGCAAATACTGGGCCTGGTTTAGGTCCTCCCTGACTTGGGTGTCAGGGTTGGGGTAAGACCAAGCCTGTTGTGCCTTGCTCTTGCAGCACGGCCTTTCTGGCACGTTTCCAGCCATCACTGTCCATCCTTGTGGATGTCTGGCAGTGCTGTGGTGGGACAGTGAGGGACTGATGTCCAGGGTGGCTTATAATGCCCGACAATGGCTTGAGACTTCCCAAAGAACTGGTTTTGTGTTCAGACCCTAACGTCCCCATGAGGGGCTGGGGTGTGTTTGGTGCACTTTTGGAGCAGAGATTTAAGTTTAGTTTACACCAAAAGGAATCTGTTTTATACACACCCTTGCTGCTCTGCAAACCGAGTCAACACAAGACTTGGGGAAATCACTTCAAAACCTTGCTACTGCTGTGAACAAAACCAATAACAAAGACACAGCTTATTTTTATTAACCAATTACCTTCCTTGTGCTAATTAACCTATCACTAATTTGCCCAAGCACTAGTTCTGCTCTGGCAAGTCAAATAACTGCTTGCAAAAGACTGGGCCTTCACACCTAAAGCTAATTTTGCTGTCATAGAAGCATAATTGAAGGGAAAAGCAGACATTTTGGGCAAAAGTGAAGTGTTCTTTCTCTTTCAAAAATACTTGAAATTAAATTATGTCTCTAGTGATAGAAGTCTTGTGTATGTGACTGAGTTACTGTTAGTTACCTCCAAGGCTTCTTCCACGCAAAGCAACTCACCCCTCTTGATCTGAAGAGAAGCAGAAACATTCAATGGCATTAAGCAGAAACTTATTTCAGAATAGGTAATACACTAGGACTTGCTTCTGCATAGAGGCAAGTCATAGTGCATCTGTTATGAAGTTTTTTGCTTTACTTTCATTTATTAAATCCAGCCTAAGTTGGGTGGCTAACTCAGTACTGAGCTGTCATAGCAACCAGATTGTGTAATTTGTTCACAGTGCTTATCCACAATTATCTTAAAGCCCGGTTAAGCTGTTTTTCCTTTCGTGGACAGATCTAGAGCTTCACCCCTCTGGCAGCTGAGAAGCTTATAATTTCCATACTAAATATGTTTGTAGTGTCAGCTTTCTTCCTTTGCCTTAAATACCTTCTAGGTCTTGATGTTTATGGCTAATGTATTTATAGAGAGTGATCAGATTTCCTCTTATCTTTGTTTTTTTTTAAGTCTAAATAAGCCAAATTTGTAGCCAACCTTCAGATCTTTACTGAATTCCAGCTGCCATTTCATCACTCATTCACTTTAGGTTGTGAAATTCTTTGCAGTTGACCCTCACCCTTACTACCCTAAGACAGTGCCATCAGCAATTCTTGTTATATCACTATTCAGTCTCTTTTCCAGGTCTCTTATTAAAATATTAAATAACAGAGACACTAATAGAAAGACTTCCCTTGTGAAGTCCTTCCATTGAAAAAAATCCTAACCATTAGTATTTTGTTTTGTGTCCTGCCTTTTAGACAATTATTTAGCCCCATGGGGCCTGTCTGTGGTATCTCAGTTTCTTGGAGAGTTCTTGGAGACAGAGCTTCTTGAATTACTTAACTTAATTTCTTTTCACATTTGTATTGACTCCAGAATAAAAATTTAAAGAAGTTCCCATGATGACACTTCTCCAAATATTGTATTTATGGATAATTGTGGTTTTTGTGGCAGTTTCTGTTAATTTACCCAGTAGAGATGTCTGGATACCTGTTCTCAACTACCTCAGGTTTACCTCTGCCTTTCTCCTTTCCCCAGTCCTTTTAAGATTTGACATCTTGTNTCCCATTTTTTTTTTTTTTTTTTTTTTTGTCCTTTGATACTGAGAACTTCATCCTTGAATTCCTTTAAAACTCATCAGCTGGTCCTGGTGACTTCTTATTGTTCTCTTTGTGATTTTTCTACAGCCTCTTTTACTGACACTTGTAACTTTCAGACAGATCCTTCAATGACCCCCATTAAAAAGGTTCTGTTACTTGAATTTCTTTTAAGGTCCTTGCTATGAGCATGGATGCAAAAACTTCGTTTAGTTTTTCTGTTGTAGCCTTATTTTCTCTCACTGCTCCTTTGACATCTTTATGTTTCAGACCTCTGGACACTCTGGCTAGCTTCCTGATCTTGATGTACTTAAAAAAAACTTCAGCAACCCCAGAAAAAAACCCTTGCCAGTTATTTCTGAAACCTTTTTGGCTTGTCTTATTGCATTTTTATACTTAGTTTACCAGAGGTTTGGTTATTTTTTTTTCCCCCTCTTTTGTTGTCCTCCTTAAGACACCAGCTTCAGTTTTTTGAAGAGCTGCTTTGAATAACCTCTTGCACTGGTAGTTAGCTGTGCTGGTTTTCCATGTTTGCTCCGCATTACGCAGTATATTCTGTGTACTACCTACTAGCACTTTCTCTTCTATTTGTCCACTTGTTAGTTCCTTTATTTTCCTTTATTTTTTCCTTTTTTTAATTTTTACACAATTCCTGTCTTTCTAATCAAGCAGTATTTTAGAGGATTTGTTCGCTTCACTTGTTCCTGTATAGATGCTTACTTTAAGAGCTTTATGACTGCTATTACAAATTGGCTCTTTGATAGCAAAATTCCTACATACTGGGCCCCATCAAATTAATATTTGCTTATTATGTGGGTTATGTGTTTAGCTGCTTCCTGAAGTGTTCATTAATAGTGTCTGAAGGTTTTGTTTTGCAGTCATGAACAACCTTGATATTTACTTGATTGTATGGGAGCATCTTTTGTCTACCAGCACAGTTTGTCTTGTCTCTGAGGTTTATAGAACATACAGTCAGTCTCCAGCTACAGCGTGACTTTATTAATAGTTGATAGGTTACCGGCTCAGACATTTTATTTTCTGAAAGCCTCCAATCTGACAATATCTTTCTGATTTATGTGGTGAATAAGTTACTGAATTTGATATGCTGGGATGGGCATTCTGCATACTTGAAGAAAGTGCAGTCAAAATAAAGTCACCTTCATCTTTCACTGGCAGCCATCTGAAGGAGCTGGAAAGGTCTCATCAGAAGTACTCAGCTCTGAATAGTGGTGCTGCTTAGGTTTCTCACATCACCACATCTTACACTTCTTCTCTTGGCTCTGATTGCCCTCGGCATCTGGATGCTGTAAGGATTTGTGAGTTGGACCTTGGGGAAAACACCTTTCTGCTGTAGCCTTTGCCTTGTGGCAAACACAGGGCTTTTACAGGTCTGTTATCAGAGCTTTCTTGGCTGAAAAGATCTGCTCTGACCATCTGGGATCTGCTCTGACTATCCTGGCTGACTTGCTGTGTTGCACAACCTATAGGTGCTCTCAGAATTACTTTATTTTTGAAATTATAGACAGTTTAGGAAATAAACTCTTTGCTCCGTTGTAAAATTACCTTAAAAAAGTGCGGACAAGCAGAGTGTAGTTTTCCGATGGGTAATTATCTGTATGTTAAAAAGTGCTGTTTATTTCTGGCCTTTATGTGTGTTATCCCACTAGACAGTGTGTCAGCGACAAATACAGGCAAGTGTGACTCTTCTTGCTGTTCCATTTTTCCCTGCTGAGCTATATTACGTAGGAATTACTCTATCCCTACGAGTACAGTGTAATATTGGCAGGCCCTGTTCAGCTGCCTGCTAGTACTCCAAATCTTTGTCGGTCACTTCACCTCAGGACAGATTACTATGTCTAGCAAATATCTTGCTTCCTGGCAAGGATTGTGAACTTTTTTGTCAAATGATTATCTCATCTTTTGTCAAATGATACGTAATTTTGGATCCAGAAATTTTTGATTTGAGAAATTAGTGTGTATGATTTTAAGGCTAAATGAAGTTTCTTTAATATTGAAAACTCCTAAGAAAGCCCCCTATGACCAGGATGGCTCACATTCTGTGTTTGTTTCACTCTAGTTGTCTGTTGACCTTTTTTTCCACTTTCTTTAGATATTATTGCTCTTTGATTTGTTACTTTTCTTTCCTTGATTGTTAATTCCTCTGTCTTGCAAAAATATATCATAAAATTTCTCTGTAGTGTGCTTCATACATTTAATAACATACTTGAAGGTAAGAACATAAGAGCTTTTCTGGATCTAGGCCCACATCTCTGTTTCTTTTTTTATGACCACTTTTATCTTGCTTTTCACTCTCTTACCACTCATCCTTCTTTTTATATTACTGCCTTACCTTGTCTACATATCCCATGTCTCATGCAATTTCCTTTCTTGGCTTCTTTTCTCCCCAGCCCTCCTTTTTCAGTCTTTTCTATCTCTCCCCACAGCTTATGGCTCTGAAGAATGACTTATCATCAAAGTTACTATTCTTGGCACTGTACTAATTTACAATGTCATATTAGTATTAAAGCAGCCTACTTTGAGAAAATATTTGTACTTCTGAAGTTATATGTACATCTAAAAATATTACGAATACAGTCATTAACATTTTTTTTTTTCTTTCTACTTCTTTTTTCTAGTATAACTTCTAGGTTATAATATTGGAATTAAGAAAACTCGGTACAGTGATTGATAATGTTTTTATGACCTGTTCTGTTCCCCTTCCTAGAAGTGTTGATGCTGCTATCCTAAAAAAGTAGTCAGTGGGGACACGAAGCAATACTATGGGTGAAAAGAAGAGCTAATACAAAAATCCATTCACAGTTCTACATTGTCAGAGTTCATAGATTCCTGCAAAATTGTTGACACTCATGAACTTTAAGCCATGAACCTTAGCCCCACTGGATAAATGAGAACATTGACATTATTTCCTACTTGATGACAACTTCTTTTCCCTCCATTTCTCCTTCTCTTCTTCCTCCCTTCACTCTTACTCTCCCATCCCTTCTTCTTCTCTTCCTTCCTTGTGACAGAGCTGTTCTGTTTAGACTAGAATGGCTGTTAAATTGAAATAGTGAAATAGGTCACCTCTCTAAGTTGCCTGCTAACTTAAAAGGATGTTAGTTTGTTCTGGGAGTCCTTAATTAAAATAAAATAGCTATAAAATAACGTTTCAGTGTTATTGGTTTCAGCGACTTTCTTCTGTTTTGCTTGGCAACCAGAACAGGAAAGCTGATTTTCTGTTCTGTTGATGGTATGACCCAACAACTTTCATTGTCTTAGTTGATCCAGATGTTTCAGTCTGTGAGGTAAAGAAACTCCTCTGTCTGCATTATGTTTCGGTTTGGTTTTGACCGGTGGATAAGTTTATAAGGTAACCTGATGCACAGCCTAAACAAGACACACAGGCCTCCTCCATCCCTGTGAAGGATTTGTTGCAGTGTGCTGGCAAGGCTGCCCTTTCTGCGGAAGGTAACATAGCAAATGCTTGTAAAGAAATCTTGAAGTAATGTTGCCTGTCTTTGCTGCCAGGACAAAGAAGGCTACAGGGGGAAGTGAAGGACGAATTCACCTCCAGGTCAGCTGAACTGGTCCCAGTGCTGGTATAAAGATTCCCTGGTGGTACACACTGTGGCTGGGCTTATGCTGGAAGGCGTGTTCAGGTTTGCTGCTGCAAGTTGTAGTGCCCAGGCTAAAGTGTTAGTTGTGTGGTTCCATGTTGTTTCTCTTCAACGTAAGGTTGTAGTTACCACTCGATGTCTGGTATGGGAGGAAACTCTTTAGTCCCTTTGCTGATGGACTTTCTACTGGCTGACAGTCACCAGTTTTTTCCTCTTGCTCATTTCCTTCTCATTGTCAGATTCTGTTTTATTTTCTGCTCTCTTTCTTCTTTCCTCCAGGCATTAGCCTCTGCACTGTCCCTCTGTTCTCTCTGCACCTTCTCAGCTGGTGACACTGCTGACCTGGGCTTCACTGTCTACCCTGAGTGGTAGCTCCCTGCACCTGTGCTGCCCCAATTCCTTCATGGATGGCCCTCGTTCCCCTCGACGACAGGTTCTGCTGAAGGCAGAGACTGTTTGGAGGTCTCCTTAGGGCCTGCAGCTACCAGCTCCATCACCTCTGCAACTGACGTGAGTGGTGGGAAGGTTTGCGCGTATTGTCTTGCGCAGGGAGGAGAAGCACAGCCAGAACAGTGAAGTGTCCAGACGGCTCAGATGTTGAAGAAGTATCTGACTTTTTGTCAGTCTTGAATGGCTTAGGAAACTTTGATTAATTTCTTGGTTCATAGACCATTGTTGAAAAAGTGTTTTCAGATAACATGAAATCAAAAGGAAAATCCAGCTAAATTTAACAGCCTTCGATTTCTGCAGCTTGTTCTCACTTCAAAGTCAAAGTGCCCCAAAATCTGTATCAAAGAAGTGGATCACAAGGTTGCAAATTTTGTAATTAACTTTGAAGCAACTTTTTTTCTTTGGAGAAGAGCTTCTTCCTTCTCTGAGTCTGAACAAGTATTGTGAAAAGCTTAGGCTTCATTCTATACTGAATATACTCGTACATATATACATACACTTATGTATATATTTGCGTGTGTGTGTATATAAGCACACACGCATATAGAAATATTCCTGTCTATAATGAATATGCCATTAACATAGAGTTAATGTCATATATTGATAAGTTCATTTTAGAGAAACGCTGCTTTGTTCTATATATTTGCCTGTCCCCCCAACATCTTCTTTCCTTTCAGACCTGAAAGTATATTTCGTTTTTGCTCGGTATTTGCTCTGTATTGCTATACTCAGGTTATCATATTTCTTAAATATGCATTCAGTGTAGATTTCTGTGTGTTTTACTTAGGTTATTAAAGGGTTACCCTGGAACTTTCCAATATAGCTTGTCCTGCAAAGCTATATGAGTTAGGCAAACAGTAAAGACAGTTGAATTCATGCATGTGTGAGGTTTTTCTGGTGGTGGTTTTTTTTTTTTTTTTTTGAATGGGCAGAGAAGGAGGTTTTATATTTTACTTGAATTACTTTTTAAATTCCATAATAACTTCTTCCTTGTAAATGTTGTTGGAGGCTGAATGTTGTTGGGTATAAAGAGCTGAAGTATTTATATCCAGCAAAAGAAACACATGCTGTCTTTATATATTTCTTACTTCTAAGTGAGCCTGCCACAGCTGGAAAATTGGAAAGAATGAGAATACAAAAGTGAAGAAATGGAAGAAAAATCTCTTCACTATGGAGCACAGAGGAAGTATTTCAGCAAGCGAACAAAATAAAAGCTGTATTTGGGAAGGAATACCAAAGCATTGCTCAAAGGTTACAGAGGACAAAACACTGGTAAAAAAGAGGACCTTGGTCTAGGGTGGTCTGGACAGTTTGGTTAGTTTCATTCAAACAGGCAATTAATATTTTATTTTGGCCACATGTAGGGTGATTGGTCTGGAAATAAAGACTGTATACCATGCTTGTCCTGATGTATTGTGGATGTGTCCACATTAATAAGTAGTGCAGCAGGAGAGCAACAGGTCCAGAAAGCAAGAAGGAACCTCGCCTCTGCACTGCGTGTGTTTCAGGGGATTTTGCTTTGGAAAAGCTGTAATCTGGTGCTGTGAACTACACCAGTCCTTAAGTTGTAGGAGACCTCCAGGATAACACCTGACTTAGTTTTAGCCGAAGGCAACCAGGCTTATAAATGATGGTGGTTTATTAATTTCTGTATATGAGTAATAGTTTTATAGCAGAAAACCCCTTGAGATAGCAGGTGAAAGCGTATTAAGGTCAAAATCTTGGAAAAAAAAGTGCAAATATTTAGGAAGGGGATAATTAACCATTGGAAAAGATAGAATTCTCTAAGTGATTTTCAAGGCAGAGATTAGCTTTTAGAAAATCCATTCAGGTACAGAAGTCATTGTACTGGATTGTAATTTATTAAAGTGAGTAGCGTATGGGAAGGAGATCAATTGTCTGACTGCAGCACAGGACTCAGAAGTGAAATTTCCTGGGCCCGTTACACATGCACTTGCCTAGGTCTTGTTTATTACTCCTCACCCCTCACTCGAATTATGACTCTGCTGGTAATTTCTTGTGTGACTCCTAGAAGCCTTCACCACTGCCATTTCTTACTTAGGCAGGGGTAGCATTAGATGACTATGACATGCCTTTAATGAATGAATATTGTCAGATTTCTTGAAACCTTTATGCTGGCAGTACCATATTAGTGTGAAACGTCTGGGTACTACTGGGCACAGTTGTTCTATTCACAGCCATATCCTTGAATGTTTTAATGTTATGTCTTCAGATTATTTTTATCTTTAAAAGGATGTCTATTTTTAAAAAGTTTTCTAGTTGTTTGGAAAACAGCTTCTGTATCAAACTCCTCCTCAGATGAAAGCACCTTCTATACACCTTGAGAATTTTTTTTATTGGCCACTATCCTTACTTGTGTGGTTTTTTTTTTTTTTTTGTCTTCCTCTCTTCTCTTGTTCCTTTGTCTGGGTACCCTTAGTGACATATTTTACTAATGGAAAAATAGCAGTGCTTTCTGCAGTCTCGCTGTGATTGAATCAGAAACAGAATTTACTTGCCGAAGCATTTAGGTTTTCAGTCCACTGTTCCTTCAGTTATCCTGAACATTTAATATTGTTTATCAGGGAGATGTACAGATTCTTAATTCTTCTTTTTCATGGTTGTTTTTGTAAGCTTATCTGGAATTAAGAAATATAAAAATAGTCAACTATGTATAGTAGGATCTTTGTCTCTGCATTGGGTGAATAAGCCTTCCCCCTTATATTTTGTATAATTGCATATTATGGATTGCAATCTCTAGAGAAATCACTTCGCAGAGTTTCTCTATAGAGACAAAAAGGTCACACAATGAGTATTTGTTGTTCTCTCTTTTTGTTCCTGAGCAATTCTCTGTAAGAATTGCAGTCTCAGTTTTTGCATCAACTCCTTGAATTCTGGAGGCCAGGGGGTGCTATAGGTATATGCATTATAATCTATGCAGGTTTAGGAGTCAATATAGAGGGCTTTTGAAACCTGTTGTATTTTTTTATTTTCTTACTGTTCTGAATTCTGAGTGTTCAATTTCTTAAAGAAGTTATTTCAGTGGCAGTACAGGTGTGTACGTGTACATGCTCAGATTTGGCTTTGGGCAGGTCCTTGTATTTCTTGTACAATTTGTACGTATGTGCTTCTTATCGGAGTGAAGGAATGGATAGGTGGGGCTCAGACCTAGGAGTTCAGCCCTGGGAAATTATGAATGTTACACTGATAATATAATTTCTTTTGTTAAGGGGAGAGAACTTGTAGCATGAAATAAAATGGGAGAGAAAATATTTTATTTCACAGATAAAACCCACATATATAAATATGTGTAAATAAATATATACTTCTATGCATTTTTACATTGTTTTCACAGCACAATGGGGAGATTTTGAAAAAGTAATCTCCTTAATCAAATCTTTCCTGTTTGAAAATAAATTTTATTAGATTTAAATATTAGGCAAGGCTAAATTATTATAACCACATATTCTCAAAGGCAGTTAATCTCAAAAGTTAATCAAATGCCTGTTATTCATTTTCTCTTGTTCTAGCCATTTAGATGTGTTTAAGCAGCAAGGAAGTGTACAAGTCTAGTAAGTGTTTAATAAGGTGATAGTATAGTGTACATGGGTGTTCATATAGCCTGAGTGTAAAGGAAATATCAGTAGTAAATTCACATATCTGGTTTGTTTGGGTGTTAGAGTCTCAGATGAACTAATAATTGATTAAACACATGGTTTGTGGGTAGTACGCCCTGAGCCAAGTTTTTTTCAGCACCACAGTGTTTTCCCAGGAGTGGTTATTTGAGACTGCACAAACTAAATCCTGTCCCTCTAGGTTTTTATTGCCTTTTTATCGTAATTTCTGATTGCCTGTTCTAATATGCTACATTATTTAGCTAACTGTTGGAAAGTAAGGCATCTGATTTGAAAAGGCAGCCATTAAAATAATTTATTTCCCACTACCAACAGCTCAGGATTCAATGCATATAGCGTTCCTGTCCTCAAGGCAAAACATGAGCATGTTCTGTAGACATGTATAATGCCTGCTAGCTTTGTATACAATTGTGTGTGTGTGTGTATTTACACAGAGTTTTTTTGCAGTGTTTTGGTTTGTTTCCAAACAAACAGGCTTGTACTTGACAGACGTGCATGTCTTTTGCCTGCATTTGAAAATCATTTCAGGTGTGGAAGGGTTCGAAGTTGACTTTATGTTTTAAAAAATATAAAGATAAAAGTTAGTTGCTAATAAGAATATCCTTTCATATACTAAGATCGTTTTACCTGTTTAAAAATGAATGGATTACAATCAAAACTGCTATGGGCATGGTACATGAATGTTGCCATTGCCTGAAAATAAGTAAGGCACTGGTTTCACATTATGAAGAGTTTGTTAGCAATACGGACTTGAGATGTTTCTGCGCTCTTGTCAGTGATTCTCGCAGAGTAACTGTGGCACCCCCTCAGTGGAGTAGGCTCCGCTGTCTACTCAACTGTGCTGTAATCCAGAGTAGGGAACAGCTCTTAAAAACCTGAGCTGAAGTGTGTGTTCATTTTAGTCTTGGGTCAGAAAACCATGCAACACACCAACGGTTCCTCTGGTCCCATTGAAGGAGTACCTTAGGCTTCAGAAGGAGCTACCAGAAAATGGAAGGTCAAGAACTCTGTAAGTCAGAAAATAAGCATTATGAAAAGGAAACACGTTGTCAAAATCCCACCTTGTGCCCTGCATCAGATGGACAACCTGAAGTGCTGTTGAAGACCGTGGGCCTCTTGGTGCGTTGGAAGATGCCAACCATAGCACTGCATGTTTAAAATAGGCAGCAAGGAGCATATGGTCAGTGCTGCATGCTGGGTTTGTAAGTCTAGCACACATATTTTCTTCACATAAGAGTTTGCATTTAGTCTCCTTGTTTCTTCTTTAACTGTTTCAAAGGAAAAACAAAGGCATAATACCTCTATGAGTAGAGTCCTAGGCTGATGACTGTAGCAATGACCGGAGAAATGCTTATGGAAGGGTTTTGACATTAAGCCATTACCTAAGGTTAGGGAGATTTTCTCTGATCTGTATGGAAATGTTTTGTGTCTCATTTTGCTAGTCATATTTGCATGGAAGGGGTTTCTCGTGTGCAAAGTCTGGCCTGTGATGATAACATGTCCTTTTCCCCCTGAAGGCCATCAGTATTAGCTGCATTCGGTGTCACAATTTAACTGTCTTTAGTCTGAATGCAAACTACTTCTTACAGATCCTCTGTTAGACGAAAATATATTGTTATTATATCCAAAATGATTTTTATGTGAAGAGTCAACTTTAAGTCACCACCAGAGTATCTAAAAGCTAATATTTTCTGTTACTGGTTACTATGCGTACCAGAACACAGGGTGTGTGCAGTACTTTCCTGGACAATTGAATGGCATCATCTGGGTATCTTAGTGTTTTGGAGGCATTTTTTTTT
>VZTO01023940.1:40293-51558 GCA_013400615.1 Syrrhaptes paradoxus | reverse complement strand
AGTTACATTGCAGTTTTGAAGTGAAAATATGTTCGTGTAGTCTGTTATGGTAAGAATCCTGAATTTGATTCAGCACCCTCCTGTTTGTAGCTGGTAAGGATGTTGGACTGATGGTCCGGCTGAACCAAAGTGCACTGTACATGACTCTGCTCATTTAATCTGATCACTCTAGTCATTTGTCAAAAAACCCCTCAAAACCAAAAACCAACCAACCAAAAAAACACCCTAAAAAACGCACAGAAAAAAGACAGAAATGTAAAAACTGGAAGCAAACTGTTCATCAATGAGTTGAAATGAGTGGAATTTGTATTTAGAAACATATCTAAATATTCTTCAGCTGTAAATGATGCTAATTAAATCACAGAGTCACAGAAATATGATTTATATTTAATGTTACTACATTTGTGATTTTATTAGTGTAATTAGAGTAAATTCCTCACTCTGGAAAATCTGAGTTGGGCACTAGATTTCTGGCATATCTAAAAAACAAAATAGAAATGTTGAGATTTTAAAAAGGGGAACACAGGATTTAATCAGCCACTTCCATTCATTTAATCAGTTAATTTCTCATTTCCATGAGAAGGATAGTGTCTAAATCCTCGCTGTTTCAGAAACTTATCCCTTGGTTCAGTCTCACTAAAAATCACTATGCATGAAGAACCAATTTCTGCTCTGAGCTTCCTTGCCAACATGTCTGCAGTGATCCTCGGTCACAGTGGACTGTCCCCTGCTGATTCTTCAGTATTCATTAATTGCTGTTCTCATTTTCCTTCCTGTTTCTTCCCTACTTTAACATATACACATCATGTATCCATAAATGTAGCTGTATCAAATCTAGTATGAATTTTATTTGTATCTTCCCGAAGTTCAGAAATATAGCAAAAAAACCTATCTATACCTGTAATAAATTTAGTAAATCTTCAGAATTTGTAGAAAAAGTTTCCCTCTGTTTTTCAGGGGTGTCTGAGGAAGACTGGGATAGAGGGCTTTCTCCTGTAGTACGTGCTCAGTAACTCCAAAACAATATTAAGCCTTTATTAATTTGAGAGAAATACATAGAGCAGCTTGATTGCAGCTGAATACACATTAGCGGAGAAATTACCAGATTTCAAAAGGCAGATTTTCCATTGACTCAGTATTTTTTGAACACTTCTGTCTAGCAGTGGAAATGAAGATGCTGCAGTCAGCTCACATTTTTATTTATTCTCTGTCGTTACTACATGTGATTTAAAAAAAATATACAGGGAATGAGGCAAGCCCTTCTTTATGAGATCGTCATATTTTTAAGGCATACATGAAGTAGGATTTAGTGAAACCAGGTTTTTGCATAGATTTCATGTCCACCGGTAAAAAGTAATAGTATTATTGCTGTATTCTGTACATATTTTCATATTGTGCTCATAACATGTAAAACCTGACATCTTTAAACACAAAGACCAGGTTTTGGAAAATGAAGTCTTATTTTCCTGGGAGGCAAGCCCACCAGCAGATGCATCTAACACCGTCTCTAAAGAAGGATGAATTTGCAGCACGTGTTAATTTGGAGCAAGCAGGATAGTCATCACCATGTAGGTCAAGAAAAGTAACCTCTTCTGATAAGTTGTTGCATTTCACAGCTTTTGTGTGTCTAAAAATCCCACATATAGGATGCAGAATAAAAAATAGATTTTATGCAGTATACACAAATCAAAAAGTCACCTTCTTTCTGGGATTTGACTTGATCAAACCCTTGCCTCACCCTTGCCCTTTCTTGCTCTCACTCTTCCACAGAAGAAGTGAGACAAACATTATAGGATGCTATCACAGAGATTCCTAGCTAGCCCCTAATATCTTGTTGGTGGCACTCACATTTTTTCCTTCTGAGATGTGTACCAGGCTGTGTGCTGCAGGGACACTACAGCTGTCTATTGATGAGCCCTTTTAGGGAGCAGGACTGTAACTTTTCCCACCGGCTTGTGGAAAGCTGCTCATAGGGTCCCTACTTTGAATGGGATGGAGCATAAGTGACGGTGCTTTTACTTAACCCTATAATGTGTTTTAATGCTGTTTGTATATGATGGAAATGTCAGATATTTGTCTCCCTGGAAACACACAGGCATTCCAAAACTATGAATGAGGTTTTTAAAAACTGCATGTAAGGAGCACTGAGGTTGCAGAGGGTGCACTGAGTAGTCAACTCTCTGTGTGCACACTTATATCTTCCATCCTCTGCATAGCTATTATGCTGGAGCATTTTATTGCATGTCAATACAGTAATTCTAAAATAACGTACACGCTGGATAATGCTTTAAATAAAAATGTAAGGTCCATTTTGAAGCACATTACAGAAGTAGGTACTTCTTATGGCAGGAAGATTCACATTAATTCTCAGATTATGCAGCTGAATACAAGATAATGCTTTTTCTGTGTTTTATCAAAGCACAAAATGAAATCTATAAGAGTGACTGGCCTTAAACTCGTAACTGCCATTCATTTCAGTCTGTGTAGCCCAGCAGACTGGCCGCTGAGAGCTATGCTTGCTTGCTGTTTTGTGAGTCTGCAGATGCACATTCGCCCACTCTATGCAAACATGGACACACTTTCTTTTTTTTCTCTCACACTGTCTGGCATATTTTCAGAATAACTCTTCGAAGACTTTCTGAACTGCTGGGTATGATTGTCTGATTATTATTCTTTTAACTGGGAACATGTTTAGTCCGGTGTTATTTAAACAAGCTTATCTCTTTGATCAAAGTCTACAATCTGAAATTTGAACAGGGTAGGGAGGGTGGCTGGGTGGGTGAGGAAATCTATCAAGTACATATTTGTGTGTGTGATGCTGTCTTAGCTGTGTGCCTGCAGAGGTACAAATTTATAATGCTTCAGAATAATCTTGCAAATATAAATAACTTTGGCTATTTTAGTAGAAGTTCTGAAAACATAGTACTGATATGAAAACAAAACCATTATTCATAAACTTTTCTTGAAAATATTAGTGAGCTGCATTTTCAGTTTTTCGTTTGCTTGGTTTTTTTGAAGGTTGAACTGAATAACTGTGGTGGTGTTTAAGTATAGCATAAACTTTCCTAGTATTCAAGTCACACTAACCAGAGCCCATATATTAATGTGTTTAGGGTTGGGATTAGCCTATTTCACTGACTGAACCACAGACCACAGCAGTAAAGCTAGAGAGCTTGAAACATTTATTGGAGGTTTTCATTTAGCTGGTTCAGGAGAACTGGTTTGTGCTAAGTTAAAATGACATGGAATGAGATTGCAAGATGAAGCATGCCTGCCACACTTTTTCATTATGTTCTGTCTCTTCCCTTTTTTTTTTCCCCCTAAATATAACTTTGAGAGGCATTTCAGTTTATTTTAAAGCCAATCCCATTTTATTATTTTAGATCACTTGAATTTCTAGTCTGATTTCAAAACTCAAGTTTGTGGAGTTTTGTTCACAAGACAGGGAAAAAGAATTTCCTGTATTCAATTCACATGTCATGCAATCCAATATTTTTTTCCTAGTTTTCAGGATCTTACTGTGTCAAAGTCTGAATGATGCTTTGTTTCTTCATTTTACAGCCTAAAAAGAGGCAGACAGAAATTGCTAGGCTAATCTAAAGTTTCTCCTCACTTTTTAATGTTGTTATTACACTCTATCAACTTCAAGTTGCTATTCCTGATGCCAGTATATTATAAACCTTTTCTTCTACATTGATATCCTACACCCTTCATTTTTAGCTAGTTTTATTGACCGAGGCTCGTTACACACATGCGTGCTTGCACACACACATTCTGCTTTGCCATATCTCAGTTACAGAATAGTCCTAGCCAGGGTCATTACAATGTACACATTACATATTTCTAGCAAACATGAAAATGAATCAAACAGGAGGAGAGATAAGCACAGATAGATTGGAGCCTGCTGAGGAAATAAAAGGCAGTAATCTGCCTGGCCACTGGACTACTCTTCCTGGTCGGATTTAACTGTTCTTTCCCGTTAGTTGCTGCGGAGTGCTGGCTACCCTGAAGTGAAAAATCAAATGACTAGTAAGAATGAAGCAACATTTAGTGGGACAATTATTTGGTATGACTCCAAACCTAATTGTTCCTGAAGTGATGTTTAAACCAACGTCGACACAAGGCAAGAGTTCCTGGCTCGTAGCCAGCACCTTGTAATGCATATTAGCGTAGATGAGGAGTTCCTAAAAGTTAGAGAGAGGGAGGGAGAGAGAGAATGTGTGTTTTCAGTGCTCACCCTGCATTTGTTTGTATCCTCCTCCTTGCCGAGATTAGAGGAATACCTGTGTAGTGCTGTTTTATTATGATTTCGGCTGAGCCTCAGAATAAGTTCTGGTATTTTTTTTAGGTGGACTGCCAGCTGCCGATCTCGCTGTTGACAGTAAAAGCAGATATGTTCCTTGCTTACTGCCATTAGCACTGACCATGACCCTTCACACCAAAACCTCTGGAGTTACCCTGCTGCACCAGATTCAAGGCACTGAACTGGAGACACTGAGCAGACCTCAGCTGAAGATTCCCCTGGAAAGATCACTCAGCGACATGTACGTGGAAAGCAACAAGACAGGAGTTTTTAACTACCCAGAAGGGGCCACTTATGATTTTGGTACTACAGCTCCAGTGTACAGCTCTACTACCCTCAGTTATGCCCCAACTTCTGAATCTTTTGGGTCCAGCAGTCTGGCGGGATTTCACTCCCTGAACAATGTCCCACCAAGCCCGGTGGTGTTCTTGCAAACGGCACCCCAGCTCTCACCCTTCATCCACCACCACAGCCAGCAGGTACCCTACTACCTTGAAAACGAACAGGGCAGCTTTGGGATGAGGGAGGCTGCTCCTCCAGCCTTCTACAGGTAAATGCCACAGATCATTTTTCTTTCTTCTTTAGAGCAGATGGACAGAGAGAATGAGAATGTGAAAATCTGTATACCCTAATCTTTCTGTGTAAAGAACTGTGCGATTTAATTGCATCATCCAGGATTTCTAGACCATAAAAAATACCGTAGAATAAAACAAAGCTGTAATTCACAGCTCACTGTGACTGTAAGCTGTAAATTTTGAAAACTGTACATAAATGAGAAACAAATTGGATAATGAGTATAAATGTTTCCTGGGAAAACATGAAATCATAATTGATTAAAGAATGGCAGACAGCCCCCCTGTTGTAATATATTAGAATTACTGTCTGAAGTATACTGAAAAGACTTCCACCATCACACATTTCTGGGTGTGAGTGGTGTTTTGTTCATCTCTTAGCTGGTAGTGAAAAGATTTTTCTCCTCTTGTTTCCTTTACAGTGTGAGAAGTGGCTTATATAGGAAGTAGTTCAGAAGCATAATATCCTTCCTAATCAAACTGTTAGAGCTGACTCAGTGACAGTATTTAGCCAGTAACCACCTTCCTGAGCTATCCTAAGAGCTACATACATATTAACCTGCATTTTTCACTGGGAGGTGATATATGCTAACCATAAATTTGGCATGCTGCATTTCAAAAGATAAGATTTTTTTGATTTTTAAATTTTTATTCCTCAATAGAAGGGTTATTTTTTTCTTCTTTTTTTTTTCTTCTTTTTTTTTTGTCTGTAATAGAAGGATAAAAATAACTTTGAAGGACAGGAATAATTTTCCTTGGTTCAAATATTTATTGTCAGTTGTGAAACCGTTTACATAATTTCTGAAGTAAGTGGTAGAAATTGATAGAAATGTAGCTTCCAATAAACTATAGTCATACACACCAATCCCCACACTGTTCATGTTTGTGCAGTGTTAATAGCATAGTTTTGCATCAGCTTATTATACTGGGCTTCAGTGAATCAAACTGAAGAGTTAGATGTATTTTTTTTTCCTAAACCTGTCTGTATCTATTTATTTGAGAGATACAGGTGAATTTGTTAGAAATGGAATCACTCTGGAAAAATAAAAGCAAGATATTCTTTCCCTGTCGAGGGCCAGACTCTGTCAGACTTATTTGCACAATACAGCAAGATGCTGGGAACAGCAACATATGTTCTTAAAGACAGTCTAACTCAGCCTGAGTAAGAATCTGGTAGCAGAATCTGGTTGAAAAAAGCAGATGATGTGATTGCACTTTTTGCAAATGATTAATCAGTTTTGGGGAGCAGATGGAATAACGACTGGTGAAATGATAGATAACGGTTATGTCAGCCTGTCCAATACAGTGATCTGTTAAATCTGTTAGTGATTGGTTCAAACAAAATGCATTTTACTGCAACCAAATGTAGTGCCTCTAGGAAGATTTAATACATGTCAGAGCACAACGATCTTGAATAATTACCAGTGACTTGAGAAAGAAGCTGCACTTTGTGCTAGATTAAAGGGGTCTTTTGTACATGAATGTCCAGTGCAAACCTATGGCGAAAAGTGTGTAAGTGACCTTAGATACATAAAGAGTGAAGTAGTGAGTTTGTGAAGTTGAAATACACAGGCAGAAAATGTACTATAGTGGGTGTCTTTTACTTCAGGAGGAATCAAAACAAAGAATAACCTTGAAATAAAATTTGAACTATGGAGACAATGTCCTTTTATTTGTAAACAGTTAATTGAGGTGAGACACTTCAGAATAGAATTAATGTACTTTTTTAGTTTAATCACTGGAGCAAGCTGGATTCTCCATTTCCTGACATTTCTGATCAAGGATGAATATCTCCCTTGGAGGTGTGTTTTAGCCATATGCAATTGATGGGGCAGTAACTGGGTGAATTTATGACCTTGGATATGCAGGTAGTTTACTGCATACAGTGTTATACAAATGAACACCTTCTGTGGTAATAAGAAATGTGTATCAAAGTGCTTGCTATGATTGTCTTTTCTTAAAAGGCATAGTACTGCTGGAATTAAGTTGATAAAAGCATTGCTTTTTTTTTTTTTAATTTTTTATTTTTTTATTTAATTTTTTGTTTTTTTTTTTTTCTTTTCATTTTGCAAGACTGTATTTACAAAGTTATAATTACAACATTAAATATTAGGCTTTATTCTTATGCTTTGGCACAAATCCAATCATGATAGTCTGTGAAAATAGTTTGAATATGTGTTCAGTGTCTGGGAAAAAACTAAATATCTAAACATGGGGTTTAAGTTCTTTAGAAAACATTGTAATGCATGAATTTCCAATTTGCTTTGTTAATTTGGTTAATCTCATCGGTTTCAACTGGATTATGGGAGAAAGGAGAGCACAGGGCAGTGTAATCTGGCAATGAATAAGTTGATGCTGGAGACTGGAAGATGTCTGACTACCAAAATGGCGAGTTTCTGGAATAACCTACCAGTAGGACTGCTAAAGGCAAAAATTCCCAAGCCAAAAGCCCTAACAAAATTTTAAATGGATCATGATAGGTCTGCCTCCTTCTATAATAAGTCATGTAACCTAAGATCCAGAAAGACTCCTCCGCAGTTCTTATTTACCTTTCTGTGTAACAGAGTTGTGTTGTTTTGCTTGTAGGACTGAAATTGCATCATCTTATTATACTAGGGATTTGAGATGCAGCTAATGCGCTCTGGGGTACAAGTGGTAGGACAATAAATAATCGTTGTAGGTTGGAGCTGAAGTTATAGTCTGTTAATACTCAGATAAAATATTAAAAGTCTTCAGTCACAAAACTAAAAATTTACCATATGTGGTAAGGAAAGCATCTAAGGTAATTTGATTTTTTTTGTTTTTTTTCAAAATTGTGGTAACTATAGCCACATATATAGCTACCTGTGTATTAATTCTGAAGTTACATTTTATTTCTTGAAAATTGTGTTTCCTTTTCTGAAAGGCTTTCTCTCTTATTGCAGGATAATGACAGACTTCTATATCTAACTGAAGAACATAACAATAGATAGGGAAAAGAATGATTTTGAAAAATATACGAAAAATACACCCATCCCCTCCTTTCTGGAGCTTCTAAATCATGGGAGATCAGGATTTGAGAAAAAAGAAGGGGTTTAATTAATTCAACTTGTGCTCTCTCTAAATTGGCCCCTTTCATGTCTGACCTTGTAGCTGTTTTTATAGGGAGCCAAGCTAAAATACCTTTCCCTTATCTTACAGTGTCAGTATCTTCCAGTAAGAGGGAGAAGGCATAGTGCTGGTGATGTTTTTAATTCTCTCGAAATGTAACATGTATTTTATTTTCTCGATCACATTTATAGAAGGTTTTTTTATTAAATGCTCCCTAGTAGTTTATAATCACAGGAAATCCTGTACTCATGGTTATTAAGGTAAACTAATTGAAAGATTTCTTTTGTTGTTAACTATTAAATTTGAGTTCTGGCCATTTCTGGTTATTTCCTTGTGCTTTTTGGCAGGTTTTTGTTCATTCAGGGAAAAACCAAGAAGCCTTTCAGTAGCTAATTTACCACAATATATTCCTATAAACAACAGCAAAGATGAATCATTTTTGTTCTGCCAGTGTGTAATATTCCAGTATCGTCCCACTGAGTCTGCGCTTCTCAGATCTGAAGTAAAATCGTGCCTGTATTTCAGGTTCTTTGCGCTTAGAGCTGCTTCCAAATTTAGCCAAAACACATGTAAAAGCAGACTTCATTGCCAGCTGCCTGATCATGGGAGTTGCCTGTCAGTCTGTGGTGAGTGATAGAGGCAGGGCAAGTCAGGATAAACAGAATATCAGGCGAAAAATCATTCATTGTTCCCTCAATTTCAGTGGCTAGTCTGTGAGTATCGTTGAGTATCTAAGGCTCTAGGTTTAGGCTAATAGAATGAAACATTTATTTAGCTTTAGTCCCAATTATCATACTGAAACTGACACTGAAATATTTTAAACCTGCTGTTCCCGTCAGTATGATCACAGCTTTAATTTTTATTGTTTGCTAAAATTGGGAAAGATTACAAATATAGATCGATCCCTCTGCTGCCGTAGTTCACAAATCCACCAGTCTGAAAAACAGTTACTTAATGTAACATGCATTTTTTTACCTTGCTTGATACTCATGGACTCTTTCTAGCTGTTCCTGCTGAGTTTTAAAGAAAAAGGATTTTTCCAAATTTTAAAATTAAAAGAATGTGACAATGAATGCAAAATTCAATTTTTTTTAATTTTTTTTTTAATGTCATATGAGGTATTCCATCACAAGAAGGAGTACTATATAATGTAGTGTTTTGGGTTTATTCTTTTTAATTGTTTTTATCTAAAGCATCAATATTTTCTGAGGTCCTCTCTTGAACAATTTGAGTGCTCAGGCAGGTTCTTGAACACTCAGGGTGTTCCTGTTTTAAGAGCTTGTACTGATGTCTCTGACAATTTTACAGCAATAGATGACTATAAGGAAAGAGACAGGAAAACATGGAGTTATCCTGCCTCATGGAAATGTAAAGATAAACCTGCTAAACATTCTGAAATACTCACACATTACAATTATGAGGAACTTGTACAAACCAACTTTGCTGTTTCTGCAGCTCTTCTTAGAGAACATGCTGATGTGGATCCTGGTGCAAGTATGCTTGCACCATGAAGTAGCCAACCCATATTGCTGAGGATCATAAGTGCTCTATGCCTCCTTGTGCCCCTGGATGAGGCCAGGTGGATAAGGTGGAAAGGAGTGAAGCAGCTGTGATGCTTGTTCGTTTTTCTCCTTTCTGCCAAGGCAGGGAGATGGATCTCACCTTCTCTTTCTGAGCTTCCTTTCAAAGCTTTCTTTTCTTGAAGAAAACTTTCTTTGCTTCTTTAGCAGATGTTTATTTGGCATAAATCACAGACCCAGGAAGTGCTCCATATACCAAGTCCTTCCCATGTGGATTTAAAACTTGCAGCTAAAAACATGGTTATTGAGGCAGTCCATGCGGATGGTGTTCATCTGATTAAATGTAGACACCCAGATCTTTATTCCATTTTCCTCTCCTTAGGCATATGTTGCCATTCAAGAGACCATAAGGTCAGATGTGTCTAGCAGATGTGACACAGGACCTCCTGTGTAGCTATACATTTTTGAGGTAGGAAGTGAGTGTCAGTGAAAGTCATCACCTAGAACACTTCAAATGGCAATGCGGCATGGACAGCACCATCAGACCTTCACATGGACTCCCTTCTTAGTCTGTGGAGACACAGAGAGAAAGAGGCACTGTGAACACACACATGGTCTCTTTCTAAGGTACCTGATTAAAATAGACCAGGTGTGTTAGGCTCTAGAAGTGAGAGTTTCTCTTTCTATACTATAAAAGATGGCTAAGGTGACCCATTCTGGTGCAGATATCTACTGTATGAAGGTGGATGCCCAGATCCAAAGTTACATAAAATTAATCCTACCCATATGTCTCCTGTTTCTAAAGACTCAAAGTGGTCACCATCTCCCTTCAGATAGACACTGCACTATGTCCCTCGGGAGGAAGACGGGGAATTGACTTTGTGTCATTGGCCTTGATGACTCTTGCTCTGTGGCTATTGAAACAACAAACACTGCTGGCCATATCTGCCCTGATAGGGAAGGCATTAGTTGCTGGCACCAGTTCCTTCAGCAATTGCAAAGTGAACATCAAATGCCAGCATTTTTTATTAAACCAACAAGAAAGGTTGACCAGAGCTAAGGCATAGCTCCAAACAAACACAGAGGAGAAGAGTCCTGCAAATGAAGTGCATCCACTTCTTTCAACAAATTGAGATTTTTATAATTTTGGTAATTTGATATTGTTGACAGTGCAACACTGAAACTAATTGTGAGCTCTCTGGTCTGTCTGTAGGGAGTTTTCTTTTATTTGTTCAGGCATCAGAACTGAAATTAGAGGGGAGATGCTGTCCTTCAACGTTCTCATTTAAAGTGTTTCTTTCATTGCATTCATCGTGGGGGCTGTTTGTAAAGTTGTTTGTACAGAGAGAAGTCATGTCTGAGGTTGTACACTCTCTCTATGTATTTGGGTGGTCTTTCCAGTGAACCAGTAAAGGTCAATATTTACTACAGGTCATTAGGAACCCTGATCAATGTGACGCTGGGCAAGGCAAGGCATTTCTGCTTTTCTGCCAAGTTCAGATTTCAGTTGCTGGGAGGGTTCTTACATCATCTGGCTCAAGATATTTCTTCTTCTGGTGCAAGACTTTGAAAATGTAAGATATTGCTTGCAAGATTTAACCTACCACATACTTACAGTGATACCTGCTAGAGACAAGAAGATCCTAAATCTGCAGGATAATCTCCTTCCTTGACAAGANCAAATGGCAATGCGGCATGGACAGCACCATCAGACCTTCACATGGACTCCCTTCTTAGTCTGTGGAGACACAGAGAGAAAGAGGCACTGTGAACACACACA
>VZTO01023940.1:21187-37822 GCA_013400615.1 Syrrhaptes paradoxus | reverse complement strand
TTTTTTTTTTTTTTTTTGTCCTCTTCAAGTTGATCTGTAAACAGGTGGAAGCTTAGATGGTGTTAACTCTGAAAATCATAACTTAATTTTGCTATTGAAGACAAGTACTATAAAATTTGATCTTTGGCAAAAATAAAATGTCACATAACGTGTTGTCATTTGTGCTTTCAGTTTATAAAGGGAGTAAGCATTCTTAAAACTTTTGTTTTGCTGAGCTATCTCAATCAAGCAGTATCTAGTTATATCAGGTAACTTGTGTCACCTGGTGTCTAAAGAAAGTTAATTCAAGTAAGTGTTCCCTGCTTTAGTCATTAGTTACAACTTGAATTTGACAGTAAGACCCCTGTTTCAAATTACATATCACAGAATCCTTGTATCCAGGAAACTGTAGCGGTGACAAAGAATACTATGGCTGAGAGTGTGTGCCAAATCTAGATATCTTTAGGGGGCTAATATGTCAAAGAACAGCTTTGTCTGTTTGCTTCCATTCTGCAGTAAAACGATACTCCTCCTTCAGCCAAATTGATAAACATAAGCAAGGAAAAACGTGTGTGTTGCCAACATATGAGCCACTGGAGAACATTTATTACTTTGCAATAGTTTTGCGTGGTTTGGATTATTTAGAGCATATGGGTTGAAAAGTATTTATAATGCTGTCTTGCCGTGCTGTGAAGGTATCAATAAGAGATAAATCATGCAAATCCTGGAAATGGTGGTTCAGCAGAATACTAAAAATCTAAGAGCATTCTAGTTAGGTTAACGGACAAAGGTGGTGAGATAGAAACCCATATAAAATAACATAGTTGAACGTTTTAATGGCAACAATATCAAAATCAGTACAATTGCAAGAGACATGTATAAAGAATAGCTGCCAGGCATATTGCAGCTTAAGAAGTCAAAAATTGCTAAAGCAGGTCGTGCATCAATAACTTAAGGTACTATTGCTATTTCTTCTTGATCCAAACAATAAAAAACACAAAGTGAAAACAAATTTGATTCTGCAGAGAAATTTTTAAACACCCCAGACCAAAACTCCACTTTATTTACAAACAGTTCCAGTAATGCTGCTTATTATTAAGTCTGCCCTGGTTCCTCTCTTTTTTGGTTAATCACCTTGTCCAGCTTTGGCTCATATTTTCAGTGTTAGATGATTGTCTTGGGTAAATTTTTTTTAACATTTTGACATCAAAGGGCTCAACTTTCTAAGCATCATGAAGGGAAAATAAAATTTTTCCATACTCATGCAAAAAAAAAAACCACCAACAAACTTTTTCATTGGACAGCCTAGACATCTTTGTATTATAAATATAGCTCTGATATTTGGTAGTGTGGGGATGCTGTCAAATCAGGTTTATTTTTGTTTGATTTTCCCCAGAAGACCTACTCAAATGTAAGCTACAAACTCTTGAAACACCTCGCTATTCACAGTCAGAATTTGTTTGCATTTGATAGCTAAATTGTATGAAATTTCATGTCTCATGCATGTTCTGTCCTCTTTCTGTGGTTGTACATGGACTTGATTGCAAAAGCATCCTCCTCTGATGTAAACCTGTGAGGTTGCACCGTCTCACAGCTGTATGGCTTTTAAACAGGACTTTGTCTGCAATTGCTCCTGAGAGATGAGAATCACAGAGTAACGTAGGTTTGAAAGGGCCTCTGAAGATTATCTGGTCAACATCCTGCTCAAAGGTAACTTCAACATTAGATCAGGTTGCTCAGGCCCTTATCCAGCTGAGTTTTGTGTATGCCGAGGAATGGAGACTCCACATCTGCTCAGGACACTGTTACAGTGCTGGACCACTCTTGCTGTGAAAAACTTTTTCCTAATGCGTGATCGTAATATTCTTTGCCCAAAGCTGTGTCAGATGTCTCTTGTCCTTTCACTGTGGATGGCCAAGAAGAATCTGGTTCTGTCTCCTTTAAAGTCTGCCATTATATAGTTGAAAACCGTAATAATATCCGGCCTTAGCTCTCACTTCTGAAGACTGAACAGATTCCGTTCTCTCAGCGTCTTCTCATATGCCATTTGTTCCAGTTAACTCCTCATCTTGGTGGCTGCCCACTGGACTTGCTCCAGTTTGTCAAAGACTGTCTTAAGCTTGGAAGCCCCAAGCTGGAAGCAGTCCTGCATGTACCAAGGAGAGGGGAACAAGCTCTGCTCTCAGCCTCCTGCCTCTGTTTACATTAGTGCAGCCCAGGATGTGTTTGGCTTCTGTTGCTGCCAGGACACCCTGTTGACTCCCGTTCAACTTGTCAACTAGGATTCACAGGTTGTTCTCTGCAGAGCTGCTTTCTGGACTCTTCTGCATTTCTGCAGGGGGTTATTCTATTCCAGGTACATGTCTCTGCATTTTCCAGTATTGAACTTAATGAGATTCCTGTTTGGTCACTTCTCAAGCATGTGGAGGTCCCTCTTATTGACAGCTTTGCTGCACCACTCTGTGCACCACCCTCTCCTCCTAGTTCGGTGTCATTCATTAACTTGATAGGGGTGCAGTTTGTCCCTTCTTCCCTGTTTCTAATATCATATTCTCAGTATTGACTGCACAGGAATGTTACTGGTACCTGGACAAATTTGGACAGCTGATAAAAAACTATTGAGACTAGCAGTTCAGTCATTTTCCACCCACTTTATAGCTGGTCTGTGCAGCCCATATCTTGCTATGCTGGGAATGAGAAAAATGGTCTCTTCTGCTTTTAGTGTCCTGCTTCATCCGTGTTAGTTCTAAAGAGTTTGTCAAAAGTCACACCAGCAAAATGCAGTAAAAATCTAAGTTTGCAGGAAGGGAAGATGGGACTAGGAGTAAATAAGGGTGGTCTTGAAGAACAGAATGGGGCCAATGAAGAAAACTGGGGGGGGCTGGTAAGGTAGTAACTTTGAGTCTCTGGTGAGATGCTGTAGCAGGCTTTTGTGAACTGGCAGACAGAACACAGACAAAGAAAAGAGAGGGTACTCTGGTAGGAGAAAGTAGATATTCTATTACAGGGACCTCGAAGAGTTTGGTGTGGACAAGAAAAGTGAAGTTGATGGAGAGACTCCAGAATAAGACTGAGCTGGAGATGAAGAGTGGAATTTAAAGGTACCCAGGGACTGAGACTTGGACTGGAGACAGGGGCTATAAACAGGACTGAAGGAGAGCAAGTGCATGCTCTGGAGCATGGGGAAATAAAAAGGCTGACAGGGAGAAACAGGGAGTATGGAGTTGTGCCTATGTAGAACAATCTTCCTCCTAATAGATATGTGCAACTCTTGTGTTTTATTCCTGTTCATTACAGATTTACTGAGATTAGCCTGGCTGTTGGTTTGTTCAACAGCGCAAGTGGCAGAGATTGATGCTGTAGATGTGAGCTTCCATCACTCCTGAAACACCAACTGCCACTCAGAAGGACTCAATGCGATCCTGTTTTGAGTGTTGGTTGTTTAATATCTTTAAAGCCTTGGTACTTTTCATGAGCATAGAGAAAATATAATAAAGTTACATCAGTGAGACTGTAACATCAGCCTTCCTAAAGCTGAAACATACTAGAACTAAATTTGTGTGCATATATTTTTTTTCTCTCTCTGCCTAATGTCCTAACATGTGAAATGAAGATATTACTGCTGTACCACATGGGAGCCCTGTGAACAAACATTCATTGGTGTCTGTAAAGTGCCCAACTGTTAATAACAAAGAGCGCTATTGAAAATCACATGTGGAAAATCGACAAAACTGTTTTCAGAGCAGGCTTGGAAGACCTGAGGCTATGCATGGGCAAGGGTAAAAACACCCAAAATACTGAGTAGGTGCTGTCAGTGAGTATGATTTCAGAAAATAACAGTGGTATTGCTAAACACCATATCCAAAATGGAACAAAAATGGTTTACAGGCTTGTTAAACATACATACCCAGCATTTTTCTCAGAAAAAATACAGCATAAATATATTTCCACTTCAGTCCTTACATGGAATTGTATGCTCAGCTACTCTGCATTTATTTATTTCCTAGGTAGGTAAGGTGTGACTACACAGAAGCAAGGAGTTAATGCACCAGTTTTTAATGTTCTCTAATTTATTTCTGATATATACTCTGAGATATGACTCTCAGTTCATCGTAGTCCTTACTTAAGATGAATGATTTTGCTGTTTTCATTTCAGCAAAGCACTGGAGATCTTACTCTTCAGGGGGAGAGATGCATTTTGGTACAAAGATCAGTACAGGAACAAACATTAAATGCTCCCTGTATCCCTTTTTTTCAGAAGCATTTAAGAATATTACCTAGGCCAAGACTGCCTTTTAAAGATCTAAAGCACTGCTGTATGGCCAGCACCAGCTTCTTTATTATTTATTAAATGGCAGCATTAGGTATTAACAGCTTCAAGCTGTTTTCATGTATGACCCATTCTCTGACTCACACATGCCTTGTTTCCTCTCTCTCTAATTCACTTGATTGTCAACAAATGTGGATCTGTCTGGAAATGACAAGGAACCTGAGAACTTAATTGCCTAGAAGACTAGCCATGCTTCTGCACTGTGCCTCTGGGTTGTCCAGAACTGAAACCAGCAGAGCAGAGCAAAATGAGTCAATTTGCTTTTACAGGGGATATACAGTAAGAAATAAGTGAGAACAGGTCTCCAACAGCTCCAGTTCATGGCTCCTGACAAGAGCCACGTTTAAGTCACATAGCAGCCTAAAACGAATGGAGTCCAGAGTTGGTCTTCGTAGGGGAGACTGGATAGCAGATTGCCTGGGGTAAGTCTCCTTGTCCCAGAGAAACTCCTCAGGTCTCTGTCTGCCTACTTCTTGGTCCTTTTCTGATGACATCAAGGGGCAAATTTGGAAAAACAAGAACAAGGTCTGTGTCCTGTGACCAGTTCAGAAACCCAGATTCAAAGTCAGAGTTTTCATTGCAACTTTTTCTCTCTAAGTGTGAGAAATAGTCAAGACTCTTTTTGTGACAACTGAGACCCCTTAAAAAGTGTAATGCTAGACGTAAGTTAGTCCAACAAAAATCTGATAAATAGAAATAAAAAAAAAAAGAAATATGGATCTAATGGAAAAGAAGTATTTCAGTGCTTAACAAATCAGAAATCATTGGCTTTACTGTACATCTCAGTCATCTCAGCATAGGCGAGGAATGGAGGTTTTATTTACTGCATAATGTGAATCATTACATGAGGATCACTACAGAAATGTTTAGAACAGGTATTTCTGCAACTGGGAAATGAGTGGGGTGTGCTGTCTAGGTTTTTTGTCTGTATTAGGCTAAAATTGTTGTGGGGAACAAATAATCAAAGAGCTACTTTTATTCCTCAGATTCCCATTTTGTTACTATGAGCACTCTCAAGCTATTTTCTTTGCCTGTTTAATCCTTGGATGTTCTGACGACGTGAGGTGATATGTTTTTACTGTTAGATATGTATGCAGCTGTTGCATAGAAGGAACAAGATTTGTACAAGATGATGCAGTTAAAAATTAATTTATACTTTCAGTCAGACATTCTGAGAAAAGTTTGAAGTTCAGTTCAGATTCAGACACAAAGATCAGATGTTAATCCTCATATTGTTAGCTGGAGTCTAATACTGAACTGAATTGGCACCCCCCTAGAGACGAGTAATTCCTACTGTATGTGATTTTGCATAGATCTAATCTATAAACCAATTTCAACTGTGTTTTCTGGCCAAATTAATTAATTAATGATGAGAGCATACTGCATCCATAACAAAAGATTGAGCTATTGTGATTAATGAATTTAGCAAGGCTAACTAATTTCAGCCTTGTAGTTACCACAGACCATTTTTGAGGGAAATTGATGGATTTTAAAGGAGAAATAAAATATTGCATTAGGATTCTTGCTGCTGAACTTGAAATTACAATTTTTAATTTTTTTTTTAATAATAATAAGGATTGCTTAAGCTCTTAGGGCAAAACTTGAGCCAATTTAATTTCTTGTCTCAGAATATGCCCTTTTGCTTTTTCCATCAACACATGTATATCAAGGGGTTCTAAGAAACATTCTGTGATTCTGGGATCAAGGGGTTTATCTGAATTCCATCTGACAAGTTCAGAAAAATATCTCTTGTCTTCCTAAACAAAACAGAACCCAAACTATTTGTTAGAAGGGGCTTTGAGTATGAATCAAATCTTGAGTAAAACCTACTTGAAGCTACCCATTCATATATTATAAGTTCAACTAAGAGTTGATGCTTCTTGTGTTTGGTGGCTTTTTGTTGGTCTATAGAGTTGCATCGTAGCAGGGATGGGATGCTCTTTCTTTCTCTTTTCCTATGTCATTTTCTTATCTCCTGACTACTAGAATTTGCAGCAGCAAGCCTTCGCTTATGCGCCATGATGCAGAGTTACGTGTACTTATCTCCTCAGAGCCTGCTGCTGTATGTACATTTGCACCTTCGTTCAATTCCTGTGCGATGCGTGCTCTAAAGTGTGGAGCTGGAGAGGATGAGTTCTTGGTTAGGAACACAAAGGGTTCTCACATCTTATCAGCAGGTGAAAACACGAAGATTATGTCTCATGATAGTTCCACGGGGATTTGTGGAGCAGTGCTGAGGCTTGAGAATGAAGACACAATTAAGACATCTTCAGTCAGGGTCTCTACACTGTTGGTTTATCTTTCTGGTTTTTTGTATTGGACTTTCCAAGATAACCTGATTGAAACTGGTTTTGGACTCTGAATTTGGCAACAAACTGTTGTTGGTTAGACTTATTTAGCTTGGTGATCTGTAAATCTATGTAAACACATGTGTGAAATCAAGTGACTATGGTTTCAAGCCTGGATATCTAATGTCACATGCTTGAATTAAAAGATAAGTACTTGAGATGCTAGATGGATCCATATGAAGAAAGCCAGTACAATTTAAAAACTGTTATTGACGTTTCAAGATAAGTTTAAAGTTAGAAAAAAATTAAAACCAAACCAAAAGTAAATCAAAGAATAGAGTCCTTTATGCAGTAATTCAAATGTTGACATATTAATAATAAGGAATACTTTTAAGAATACATCAGCTGTTTGAAAACCAGGCATAATTTTGGTCATATACCTCAGTAAGCCTAGATGAGAGCCTGGTGTTGTGTCTTAACCCGCTGTTCATTCAGATAATTTTCTGGAAGAGCAGTGTCTGAAATAGAGTGCTGGAAACTTTTGGGACCATTTTGGGATGAGGAAATGCAAAATCTGTTAGGCTGTTTTGAAGAAATGTGAGTGCATAGCTTCTGGCTACCGCGCTGTCCAAAGGCCATGAGGGGCTGAGTGGCTGTGATGGGATCCTGCCAGCCTTCCCAGAGCAGAGGTGGGGAGGGATGTGCTGCAGCCAGCCGCTGGCCTCAGCTCCACTGAACTGCTGCTTTCCTGTTGAGACTTGCACTGGATGTAGGTTTTCTGTGACAAGCTTAGCGCAACATCCACTTCCAACACTCAACTGTGTGCAACAGAGAATATTTTGTCTAGAAATTAATAAATAGATGTTTTTTCTGCTATGGGTAGCCATTAGAGAATATTATGCAACAAACAGAAGTTGATATCTGTGTGATTTTTTTCATTTATAAGAAGCGTGCATATCTGCAAAAGAAAAAAAAAACATAAGATGCAGTAGGGGTTCCTTGTGTCTAGTACACTGGTACTATGTATGCCTCATGTGAACAGGTAATGATATGCTTTTCAATGTCACGATAGAAGTGTGGCTGCTGTGTCCATGATACGGTACATTTAATTCTAAGTGAATTTGTCTATCTAATAGACTTTTTCCTTCCTCTGTAATTTATAGGGCAGGGAGCAATTGCTGCCTACCAACAATAAAAAGTGAGAAGATTAGTGAGGTGTTATACTGTGGCACCTCCGAAGCATTTGAGCTTGTTCCCTGTTGCAGTGAGGAATAAGAAATGACACAAACAGATGACATGGATTTGCCAAAACAAAATGCAGCTTCTTAATGTCTTGAAACAAAATTATCACCCACACAAAAGGCAAGTGTACGGATTTCTCACAGACCTAATTTCCCATACGTTGCTGTATGTTATACCAAAAATATTTTGACAAGAAGTTTTGCAAACACGTATTATGTGCAGTTGGCTACATGAATGTATTTCCTACCTTTCATGAGCCATGTTCTCTTTGCTTGCTATTGATTGCATAGTCAGCATATGCTAATTTATCTGTGGACATTATCTGAATGAATAATTTAGCTACTTTGGGATAACTTAGATAAAGTAGAAATGTAAAACTTACTATTTACTATTTAGTTAGTACTGATGATTTTGACATTTGCCGATGAAGAAAGACAAAAAGATCTGCAGTCTACAAGCAGGAACAAGATACAGAGGAATGAGGACAACAACACAGCCCAGCTTTTCAGTCTGCTGTTTTAATACTTTGTACCATTTTAACGTAACCATTAGTCTAATCAACTGAAAGCTGCTACTGAAAGAGTTTTTCACCTATCACATTTCTGCTCACAATTCCTGTGCCTGCATTAATAAGCCAGTGTGACCACACAGTTGATCTTCTCTCTTCACCCTGCATTTTCCGGTGTTCCCACTTGCCTTGCCGCTTGTGACTGTGTGCTGAACAACACTAATTTGCTGTTCTGGGTCTAAGCGTCTTTGGCCAGAAATGAAAGGAGAGCAAGACTGCCCAGGTGGGCAGTAGTTTGCACTTACAGCTTCTTGGACATAAAGAAAAATGACAGCCTTTGTAGCCTTTAACACTAAATTCTCAGGAGAGATGTCTAGAGGTTACTTAGAGAGGTGCTGAACACTCATGGCTCTCTTTAAAGGGAAGGAGAGCTGTAGGATCTAAGAAATAATCTGAAATCAGTTAGAAAATCAGTTTGGTGGGGGTGTCTCTAATTGTATCCTTTATAACAATCTGTTCAGGTTCTATTTCTTATTCATTTTATTTTCTACTTCTTACACTTTCATTTATATTTTTAGCATATGCAATTTTCTGTTCCTAGAGATCATCTATGACAAGTGTAACAGGTGAGTTATATTTTATTTCACTGTGTGTCAACAGGGCCTGGCCTTATAAAGCCAGCACACACCAAACAACTAGGCTGCATGGCATTGCCAGACTTCACTGCTCTGTTTCAGACTCTAACATGCTTATCACATGGTTTACTGTTCATTCATATTCAAAGAATGAATGCAAAGTTGAATTCAGAGGACAAGTATGAGTCAAGTTCCTCCAATGGAGCAATGTTTTCCCACAAAGCACCCAGATTTTGTGAGGCATCATATTTCTGTGCATCTGTCTTTCTTCCATTTTGACTGAAAGGACAAACTAAAGCATGCTACTTTGAGGGATGTGTCTCTCTACTAGGGTCCGGACCTCTCAAGACAAGACTGAAACTTGACATAATTTGTTATTAATTTTTCTTAAGAGAGGAAGAAGAGTATATAACAAGGTACAAAGCACAGGTATCCTGTTGGCCTGACAGCACTGTAGTGCTGTGGACTCTTTCAGCTGCCCAGCTCTGCAGGTGAAATGCAGCCCTTCCTGCGTGCAGTGACTGGTCAGTATGACGTGTTTTCAGACTAGCTATTTGTTTGCCTTCTGTCGTGTTTTTGTAACCTGTCCTTTGATCAGTAACACTCAGCCATGTACTTTTGTCCCATCTGTTATGCTTGTTATGCTTTCAGGCATACGACTTCCAAGTCGTATTTGAATTTTTGGGATACGTATTCCTTGTACCTGAGCATTAGCTAGGACTGGTCCCTTTGTCTTTTCAGCTGCCAATCAAGTGTCACACCAGTGTACTAGTCTTGGACTGGCTTTCTTTTGCTGCTGGTACTGCAGGCTGGCTGTGGCTTGCAAGGCAGTTCATCTGCTCGTACTACTGGGGTTGTGCAGGTCCCATGCACTAGCAGTTTGCTGTGATGAAACTGGCTTAAGCAGAAAGGGGTCTGTATGTTTAGCAGCTCTTTTGGTCTTTCACTGGGCCCTAGACTGTGCTCCTCTTTTAGGGCACCAACAAGAAGCTGAGGATAAACCACATCTTCTGAGGCAAGTACACAAGCATTTTGACATGCAGGTGTCAGATTTTCCCAAGTGCCTGGTTCCTTCCTTGCTTCCCATATCACATCTTTGGGCTTGGCACCTCTGTCTGGGCTTTTTTCTTTATTCTTGCTAGCAGCTGGCATAGAGTGGCTTGTAGATGGTGTGGGTGGTAAACCCTTTGGGAAAAGATTGTCTCTTTGTGCTTTATATCAGCTGGTTCAAGAGGTTTGCATGCACTTTGATGAACTTAAAAGCACTGTTTTGAGTAGACTTTTGTTTCACCAGGGTTTATTTTCCTGTGGCCTAGAGCCCTCTGATTTCTTTGTTGGGATCATATGTGGCTGTACTAGTGTTTTGTTCCAAAAGTTCCTTTTCAAATGCAGCATACCCCTTAAAGTTATATTTTCAGTTCAAAATATCATTTTAAAGAAAAATAGCCATTTGAAATGATAGACTGGTTTAGATTGGTTAAACTGCAGCCTTACTGTGTACATCTGAACTATTTGGAAAGAGGGCTTGCCGAAGAATAAAAGGAATCCATGAGCCCATAAAAGCCCTAGAATGGCATGGTGAAGGAAGATTTATGACTGATTCCTGTGTTTTTGTTGGCATTTACCATTGAAACAGTCTGGAGGTGAGAATAAGAATCTGACAGCACTTCCTGAAACCCCTTTTCCAATTACTGTGTGCATTTAACCTTTTCCTTTCAGATGGTAGGATTGTGCTGGTTTATCTGAACGTTAGAAAAGAAAGAAAAATTGCCTAGTGACAGAGTAATTCTGAAGGAAGTTCACTAGGAACAGTGAAACCTGAAGAAAAGACTACTTTTGGATGTACTTTTTTCTTATATGACAAGATGAACTTCAGCTATTTCACAAAAGACATATTTTAATTCTAAGGCTCATATAAGAAATGCAGCAGTACAACCTTTCAGCTTAGTCTTTGAGGCTTAGCATAATTTTAATGGAGACAAGGGTGACTAGGTATTTCTAAAAGTGTGAAAGCTGTAGAGGATGTACACCAGCGATTGTCAGCTGAAGCTGGTGGTTTGTTTTTTTATTTTTACGCTTCCAGTTTTTCAAGCATATTTTTTTCTTCCCATTGTTTAAAGTAAGATGTCCTGTGTCTGCACTTCCTGAGCGTTTGCTCGCCAGCCTCTCCACTTTGACACACTTGTGGGCACAGCCGATTGCAAAACTCAGGCCCCCGTTGCTTCTGTCCCCAGAGCCATACAGCTACACACCAACTTGGTACTGCTGCCAGAAAATCATATCTGTGTGGTGCCTGGAGGCACTTTGTCTGTCAGCACCTTTTCCATCAAATTTGGCATGCTTTTAGACAGTGGATTAAGGTGTTTCCTCAGATTATGAGACTCTTTATACACCAGACTGTGGGACTGTCTGAATGAATTAAATAGACGGTGACAGAGACCAATACTGCCCAGGCAAAACTGTGCCTGGCAGGAGGCAGAAAAGGGCACAGAAAGTTGTGTGGACATTATTTTGGATCCTGAGGAACTGGATCAAAATATTTATTTCACTTGTATTGTTCCTTAAGGAGTAGGAGGATCATCCGGTGCCCAGGGTTTCAGAAGATACATCAAAACAATAATTTTCAGAGATTTTACTCCAAAGATAAAATAGTACTATTAATTTTTAACTAAGCAAATAGTATCTGTCAGTTATTAAAAGCAGCAGAGATCTGTAAATGGGCCACTTGAAGTGTAAGTATGTAAGAGAACATTTTTCTAGTGCTGCTTACCACAACAGAATCTGAAACATCACATATTTCTCAAATTCACTAAGGGTCAGTCCAGTGCCCAGCCTTTGGGAAGGAGAAATCTAATGCACAATAACTGGGGAATTACTGAGTAGGGAAAAGGATTGCAGCCTAAAAATAATCTAAGGGGTAGAGAAGATCATAAGCTAAATAAAATCATAAGCTAAATACAAGTCAACAGTGTAATCTTTTACAGAAAAGGCAAATTTTATTCTGTGAACAAAAAACCAGATGAACAGGTCAATATGCTGTTTTAGGAGAGACTGGAAAGGCCTCTTTCAGAGTTTTATGCCCACTAAGGGACAAACAAAGTCCTTATGAGAGCAGCAGTAAAATGGGAGAATTAGAGAGGAGGCTCTGGGAGGAAGGCTGGAGGCTGAGAGGTGGCATAGCAGGAACCTTACAAAGGGAAAATGTGTACCAAGTGGGAGGTGGCTGAATTGTTCTCTGGGCTAACTGGAAACAGCTGAGGACAAATGAGCTCTAATTCCCAGCAGAGAGGGTTTAGGCTGGACAGTCCACAGACAGAAGCTTAATCACAGAATCACAGAATGTTAGGGATTGGAAGGGACCTCGAAAGATCATCTAGTCCAATCCCCCTGCCGGAGCAGGAACACCTAGATCAGATCGCACAGGAACGCATCCAGGCGGGCTTTGAATGTCTCCAGAGAAGGAGACTCCACCACCTCTCTGGGCAGCCTGTTCCAGTGCTCTGTCACCCTCACTGGAAANTCCAGCTTGAACCCATTGCCCCTTGTCCTGTCACTGTCTGTCACAGAGAAGAGCCTGGCTCCATCCTCCTGACACTCACCCTTCACATATACAAGGACAATTAATAAGAGGACAATGTTTTTTCTTATTTCAGAAGAGAAATCGGCTTGTATGGCATCTCTCAGTTGGTTCTTTAATGAGGTGTTTCTGGCCCCCTTTTTATCCCATGGGCAAAGTGTCCTGGCACACAGAACCTCAGGGCTCCAACGGGGAGTGGTTACTGTGATGAAGGCTTGTCCTGTAAG
Organism: Syrrhaptes paradoxus; assembly: GCA_013400615.1. Lineage (NCBI taxonomy): Eukaryota > Metazoa > Chordata > Aves > Pterocliformes > Pteroclidae > Syrrhaptes > Syrrhaptes paradoxus. Next base: position 25,036 of record VZTO01023940.1, on the reverse strand, counting down.
AGATGCAGTCCCAGTCCAGAGGAGAAGAGACGGAAATACAAATCATATAAGGCATGGCCCTATATGTAAATGCAATTTTGTAGCTTTAGAGGTATTATAAAGAAATAATTGTGTTGATATTTTTTAACCTTAAAATATTTTTAATTCTCTTTGGACTGACTTAAAACATCATAGTTTTTCTTGTTGATAGTTCATAGTACTTATAATGAGCTGCTTACCACAAAATTTCAGAAATTTTAAGCTCAGCCTTGGTAAAAATACATAATTTTGTCCTTTTATAATTAATGAGATATATGTGGTCAACAAATGGTGATACTAAGGTCCTTTAATCCTCTTCTAGTTACAAATTTCAATATGTGCTTGTGGAACTGGTGGGGCAGAAAATATTTTTTCCTTGAAAATTAAAAAAGAGGAATTTTCTTGTCTGAACTTTTTCCTTGAAGAAACAAGAGTTCTAGACTGATTCCAGTAGTCTTCAAAACATTAATAAGAGGACAATGTTTTTTCTTATTTCAGAAGAGAAATCGGCTTGTATGGCATCTCTCAGTTGGTTCTTTAATGAGGTGTTTCTGGCCCCCTTTTTATCCCATGGGCAAAGTGTCCTGGCACACAGATCCTCAGGGCTCCAACGGGGAGTGGTTACTGTGATGAAGGCTTGTCCTGTAAGAGATGCAGTCCCAGTCCAGAGGAGAAGAGACGGAAATACAAATCATATAAGGCATGGCCCTATATGTAAATGCAATTTTGTAGCTTTAGAGGTATTATAAAGAAATAATTGTGTTGATATTTTTTAACCTTAAAATATTTTTAATTCTCTTTGGACTGACTTAAAACATCATAGTTTTTCTTGTTGATAGTTCATAGTACTTATAATGAGCTGCTTACCACAACATTTCAGAAATTTTAAGCTCAGCCTTGGTAAAAATACATAATTTTGTCCTTTTATAATTAATGAGATATATGTGGTCAACAAATGGCGATACCAAGGTCCTTCAATCCTCTTCTAGTTAGAAATTTCAATATGTGCTTGTGGAACTGGTGGGGCAGGTAAAAGGAAGGTAGGATTGCATATTAAGATTAACAGTAGCTAGGTAATCATGTCAGACTGGGTTACAAGGGTACAGAGAAAAGCAGAAGAGTGGAACACTCCTGCCCAGGACATGAGGAAAATAAGCAGTGGTGGAGGGAGGAGAGCTTTGGATGAGGTGCCTGTGAGGAGTCTGGGTATGGGAGATGTGTCCAGGCACTGGAGGAGAGGAATTTGTCCTTTCTGGAGAGTAAGACTGAGACTGGAAGGAAAAGTCCAAAGGTGGAGGTAAGTGTAAAAATGGGACAAGAGGAGCTGGATGGGTGAAGTGAGAGTGCTTGACAAGGATCAGCTGTGGGAGCACAGAGCAGACATTCTAACTGACAGCAGTGGCAGCAGCCTCTGTGTATTTACCAGCTTTTACTTCTCCTAAACTGGAGTAGAAAAAAGGACTTGTAGTGTCACTATTCACAGCTGTTGGCAGGTATCCCTGACATCCTTCCTCTGCTGCTCAGCAATGAGAGTGATCTCCTGCCATCATCTGCTGCATTACAGCAAGTGAGAGGCACACCATTGTGTCCCAGCCCTGCTGTCTGTGACTGTAAATATGAGATGGAAGGATGAGATTTTTGTTTTTCTAAATGTCCTCTTTAGAATGCAAGAAGCAACATGCAGAAAAAATATTATTTGCAAATTTGTGTTTTTAATAAGCCCAAACTAAGTTGACCTGCGCAAATCTTATGTGGTGCCTTTGTACCTTTGTGATTATTGTTACAATAATTATTTTCATAATTACAAGGTAATCTTAAGTGGGCTGCTGTTCCAATATATGAAGAGGATCAACTCTGGAATGTGTCATGCTCATACAGTGGAATATGTCACCGTTTATAAATTTGCTACTCATTTCTTGCAAAAACTGGTAACTGAAAAAAAGAATGAGGCAAAAAAATTCAAGAATTATTATGTGAAAGCAACTGATTGCTGGCCTGAAGAACTAAATTCTCTGTCTAATTCTTCCACAAATGCTTCTGTGAAGTTCAGAAATCATTTGAATCAAACTCCTCACAAGTAGTCTCACGTTGTATTGTAATTTCCTTTGTGCTGAATGGAAGTCCTGCAGTCTGATTTATGTACGTGTTGAACATTTACCCTTGCAATTGCAGACAAGGGAAGCAGCACTCTGAACCTTCAAAGTGCTGTTTAATGGTAGGTACTTAAAAAACTCAGGTTATGCATAACTCATGCTTTTGACCTTCGTCTCTCAGCCTCATTTTTTTTGTCCTTTCAACTCACAAGAGTATTGGAAAAATACATTTGTTAGCACCTGTCAGCTGTTATAAATACTATAGTGGCATGGAAATACTAGAAGGAAATTAATTCTGATGTTATAGCTGAATTTGGATAGTGTACTGACAGTAGGGCACCAGTCACTGAACAATCAGGAAAAAAAAAACAAGAATGAAAGACAGAATAGTTGCTCATTTAATAAATTATTTTTATTCTGTGCACTGATGAGCTGTTGCCCTGTGAAAAGAATGTTCATGTAATTAAAGATGACATACTTATGCACAGGAGGGATAAATGAGGGTTTCAGTTGCATTTGCAAGATGCAATTCAGCCATGTGCTATATTTAAAATCTTAAACTTCTTTTAGTGTATATTCATATAAATCAAGTGTGTGGGTGTTTCTGCATTGACCTTATGTACAGAAAGAAATTAGTAACCTTCTGTGCATAGGAAAAAATCAGAAAATTGCCATTGCTTCAGAACTGTTTGAACCCAGTGCTACTCCATGAGGTACAGCTACACCACCACTCCTCACATCTAATGAAAATGACACTGTAAATTTTAGTTTAGATTCCAACAGCACTGAGAGATAGAATGAAACAGAAGTTTCTCAGCATTTATTCCAAGGATTTCTTTTTTTGTATGAATTTGAATTTCAGACCTGTTGAACTGGCAACTGGATAGAGATCTTTCCTCTTTTAAACCCACCCCTCACCCCCTGTCTGTCCCTAAGAAAGCATCCACAGTTTTCAGAAAGTTGGGCTCACATTTATAAACCATGGAAAACTGATCCCAGGAGTGGAAGTATAGGAGAGGGAAATGTTGAAAACATCCAAATTCAGGTATTAAGCACATGAACGAGGAGCTTGGGCTCCCTTCCCCACCCATCAACAGAACCTCCAGGAAATGTGGCTGGAGAAGCCATGGACCGCACAGTGACTGTGAACAGACATGTCTCTCTGGACTTTGATCCAGTCTGCAAATATTAGTAACAGATCTGAGAAAAAGATTAGATTTGTCAAAAATGAAGCTTTAAGGGACTGAAGAGATGTGAAAGTTTATACTGACTTTAGTAAATAGCTTTAGAGAAGAGTTTTCTTCACATACGGCATGGTTTAATTTTGGGATATCCAAATGTGGGATTTCAGTCACCCATTTTAAAATTAACCAGAGTTAAAGATGAAGGAAGGTGATAAAACTAATGCCAAAGGAAATGCTTAATTTCATGTTGAATAAGAAGTTTTGATGACCTAAGTAGATACGCTTTTGTTTCGTGTTGACAGAGCCTGTCCTCAACACTACCATTTCTTGGTCAATTTTGAGCTATTTTTCCTAAGATATTTTAGTTTAGTTACCAAATAAAATTGTATTTTATTATATTTCTAAAGAAAACATTCCAGAGTCTTCAGACTATAAGATGCATTTTCTGATAAGTTGTGAAATACTGTAGGTATTTTAAGATTATTTTATGATTCAACTTTCATATAACATCATTTCTTTTCTTTTTTTTCTTTTTTTTTTTTTTTTTTTTTTTT
>VZTO01023940.1:0-18651 GCA_013400615.1 Syrrhaptes paradoxus | reverse complement strand
GTGTGTGTGCTTACAGGGAGCAAGCTGTCTCATTGCTTCTGCCTGCAGACTCCCCCTGAACAAGGGGCCCACGTTCAGTGACTGAGGATGGACAGAACCTGTGGGAGAAGACTCATTGCAAGAAGCATGGCAAAATATGTCTGTCCTTATGGCATCTTCCTTGTTAGCCCTTATGCATTTTTTTCCTTTGGAGCATATATTTTTCATGAGATTTCTTATATTTTCTGTGTAGAAAAAGGGTTTTTTTTTGTTTCAGTCTATTTTTGATTCATTTTTATTATTCTTAAAGATAATTTTAGTTGGAATATATTCGTGAGCATACCCTTGATCTGAGTGAAGATAAATATTCTGAAAAGATGAAAATTTAAATTATCTGGACTGAATGATGACTGATACTCTTTGTTATTTCTCTACCATATGTTTGTTTCACCTGTTAGTTGAAGTATAAACTGGGAAATTAGGATTGCTTTAGTAAGTTTGTGTGTGTCTATGTGCATGTGTGTGGTGTTGGAAGAGTGCTACACACCTGCAAAAAAATGTGATTGCTTTGGAACCTGATGTTTTCTTCCATTTACTATTTTTAATGTGTTTTTTAAAAAAAGCTAAAATTTTATAAATTGTGGTTTATTTTTATTTCTTACTGATATGAAAAGAATTTTGTGAACCTTGTCTTGTATAACATGCAGATTTACAGCAGCTGATTTACTTTAGATATTTGAAACATTCTTGTACCTATATACACCTAAAAATATATTTTTTTAAAAAGCAACATTGTGGTTAAAGTTATACTGAGAGGATGAATTAGGCGATCTANTACAACGTACTTGGCAATTTTCTGTTTATTTGTATACTTAGTCATTTGTATTGCAGCACTTCTCCTTGAGATGTCTTTTAAGTACTTTCAAGCACTTAATTCTGTTCAAATAATCTTTCATAAATATTTTGCCCCATATGAAAATTCACATTCTATCAGAAAGTTAATTAATTTCATACTGAATAGCAGAATGGCATAATAAGTCATGGGTTGAAAAGCATTCATTCTAGACCTTGACGGCATCTGAAGTGGCCGTTGGTTTTGAGGCTTTTTACACTGGGAACTTCTATACATTCTGGTAAGAAAAATTTAGCAGCTGCAGATTAAAGTTTCTTGTATGAATGTAAATTCAGAAAACTAGAATTTCTCAGGATGTCTCCTTTGACTGTTTAAATAACATTTCCCTTAAGCCCACCTACCTGTGAAATCTCTTTTGGTGGGGGCCTTGGAGGGAGGGCTTTATCTGGGGTTTTCTTTCTTTTGATTTGTGTTTCTCTTTGATAAACGTAGTTGACAAGAACTTTTGGTCTTTTGTTGTTGTTATTGTTTGCATAGATTGCAAAGGAAATTGTTGAAAAGGTTCTGCTATTGTATTTTGGGAATTACGATCTTGCCAAAGTTATTAAAGTTGGGTTATGTTGTTGCACTATGTTCTCCAGAAGGCTAGCCCTTGAAACCTAAGTGAAAACTGGATGAAAAGCAAACCGTTGTTTTTTTTTTTTTTTTTGGCAGGACACAGCATCAGTGGTCTGTGATGTGCACTAGTTAACAGCTGATTTCTGGATAAAATCTGAGATGTTACGTTATTTTAGCAAACTCTGTGTTATTGGGATACTCTTTTCCCTGAAAGATTTCCTTCTCGCCTCCTCTAATAAATACTAGAGTTGTGATAATCCAAAGTCTGTTTATTACCATTGTATGAATCGAAAGGGGTGGCAGGATGTTATTTCTGGGGAAGATGTGGCTAAGGGTATTTTAGTGTGCTTCTGCCTGTGGTTTACAAGAGCCTGAATGTGATGACTCTGCAAGGCCAGTTTGCCAAATCTTGCTCAACACGGTGCTTGAGTGGCACCAATTTTGGGAGTGGGGTGGAGGCGGAAAGCCAGCAAGGCCATCTTTAGATTCGCTTTGCATTGTGAAGGTCTGCGTTAACAGATTTATAGTGCTCTTCCAATAGAACAAGTCTGTGTGCAAGAAGGCAATATGAAATGCAGGGACAATATGGGCAGGTGTGAGTGACAGCATTGCTCCCCTGTCTGTCATCCCTTGTGCCATGGACAGTGTGTGTGCTTACAGGGAGCAAGCTGTCTCATTGCTTCTGCCTGCAGACTCCCCCTGAACAAGGGGCCCACGTTCAGTGACTGAGGATGGACAGAACCTGTGGGAGAAGACTCATTGCAAGAAGCATGGCAAAATATGTCTGTCCTTATGGCATCTTCCTTGTTNTAGGATTGCTTTAGTAAGTTTGTGTGTGTCTATGTGCATGTGTGTGGTGTTGGAAGAGTGCTACACACCTGCAAAAAAATGTGATTGCTTTGGAACCTGATGTTTTCTTCCATTTACTATTTTTAATGTGTTTTTTAAAAAAAGCTAAAATTTTATAAATTGTGGTTTATTTTTATTTCTTACTGATATGAAAAGAATTTTGTGAACCTTGTCTTGTATAACATGCAGATTTACAGCAGCTGATTTACTTTAGATATTTGAAACATTCTTGTACCTATATACACCTAAAAATATATTTTTTTAAAAAGCAACATTGTGGTTAAAGTTATACTGAGAGGATGAATTAGGCGATCTAGCTGCAGGCAGGAGAGAATGGGGTGGAGGAGATAAGAAACAACAGCTTTGATCAGTGCTCAATACAAAAAAAAAAGTCAATTAAATGAGGCACTGACGAAAAGCAAATTCAAAAGAAGATTCAGGACCTGGAGAAGAATTAAAAAACTACCTAGATTTGGTGGTCTGGAAAAGGTAGTTACATGAACCATCTAGGTGTTGTATCTATAATGATTTATTAATGATATTGTTTTCAACTTTTCACATTATAACATCTGCAATGCGCAAGGTTTTGAGGATTTTTTTTTCCCTTACTTTTGTAAGTTCATGTTGTTAGAATTGTGATGTTCTCCAGCTTTTACATCTCACTAAAAAGTCAGAGTTGTGCCATGTCAGCTCTTCACCATTTGCAGTTTCTTCTGTCTTCAACAAGCCCCCCCCCCCAAAAAAAAGTAATTAAATAAGTGTTCAAAATTAGCTGCCATATAAGGCTGGGTAAGGAGCTTGGGGTTTAAAAAAGTGCAGTTTTCCTGAACAATGCCAGTAGCCATTTCTGCTATCTAACATGTCAAAGCCTCATGTTTCTCTATAACTGATATTAATTCAAAGCTATTCAATTAAAATATATCATATTCGGGGACAGAAATTATATGTAAGAGGTCTCGAGAGGGTGTCTGGTAGCACATGTGAGAGTGTCCAGGTGGCTTTGGTTGGTAGAAAGCTTTTGGGCATCGAGATGGACAGCAGCAGGAGTTGTCAGGCAGCTATGGCTACATCAAAGAGGATAATTGGGCATACGAGTAATCAGAAAGCTGCTGAAGAGTACTGGTTTGGAGCAGGAAGGTGCTAGTGGTGCCAGATGCCTCAGTTCATACAAACAGGATGGTTTGCTGCACTGACAAAGGGAATAAGTCAAAATTTAGTATGCAGGAAGAAACCTGAAAGAGAGAGGCCCCCAGTTTCCTAGGTTCAAAACCAGGATATGTTTGAGGAAATGTTGGGACTCTGGGGAGATAAGAGCCACCTGTTTACCAACCAGCAATTAAAACATACGTGGTAAGTGGGTAATTACTGTAAACAGTAGGATTATTCACGCTTTAGCTTGTGTGATGCTGTCACACCCAATTGTGTTGGTCTCCTGGACAATTTGCAGTGCAGACTCTCACTGGAGAGCATATTTTGCAAGAGCTGTGTCTTCCAGGACCAATCCCAGAGTTCATTGCTAGTTCCCTTGGTAATTTTACATCCTCTCGTGTCTTTGAATATTGTTTACCATGCTCGCAGCAGCTACTCATAATAGCCCCTTACCAGATTCACCAGATGTGAATTCACTGCCGTTACACTATAGGTTTGCTCAGTTTTCATTCAGCAGCACAACTGCACACGAGTCATGTGCATGTCTAGTATGTCTAGTAACGTCTAGTATACGTCTAATAACATGTATGTTACTAGAACAAAAATTGTCAACAATTTTTAATACCCTCTGACTTTTCTTGTTGTGCTAAAACCACTTCTTAAGTTTTGTGAAAGTGGTATTCTAACGAGGATAGGGATTGTCTTATGCAGTATTATATCTTCGACAATGTAAGAAATTTTTGCATCTCTGATAGGGCAATAATACTTGAAAATAGCCTGGTTAATAATTTAAGTGACGTGCAAATTCAGGTGCCAACATTAAGTGATACTTGCCTCAGATTCTCAAACTACATACTGATGCTGCAGTCATGCTGAATCCTTTGGACAGGAACCAGTACACAAAAGAAAAAGACTGATTTTTTTTGTATTCCTTTGCAATGTATTGAGAAAAGTTGACTAGTTTATCAAATAGCTTTTTAATTTTTCAAGGTACAATGCCTAATAACATCGGTTTAATTTGTGAGAAATTGCCTTGTATCTTACTGGTTCTATACCTTTCCAACTGGAACAGGATAGAGGGTGATAAAGGATCATTTTCATGTCCATCTCTCATTTAGATGGATCTAGATCTGCTCTTCTCTCTTACAGTCTGCAGGAGTGGATGAGACTTAACGTTGCTGAAAGAATTGTGCTTGTTTTTTGCTATTAACAGGCCAAACTCTGATAACAGGCGCCACAGCATCCGGGAGAGGATGTCCAGTACCAATGAGAAAGGGAGCCTGTCCATGGAGTCCACCAAGGAGACGCGGTACTGTGCTGTCTGCAATGACTACGCTTCAGGCTACCATTATGGGGTCTGGTCATGTGAAGGCTGCAAAGCTTTCTTCAAAAGGAGTATTCAAGGTAATAAGCTGTTCAAGTGAATCACCTTTACACTTGAGGCAACTGTGAAGTTGAGATTGCAGCCTGGGCCCAGGACAAGGACAGTTATTGTGTTTTCATTAGCAGCTGCTGTGCTCTTCCATGTATTTTTAGCTCTGTATTTGGTGAATGCTTCTGGCAGGTATATAATATGTTGTTATTTAGTGCCACATTAATGAGGGAAAGAAAAGCTTTTCTATTATCTCCTTGGTTTAGGTATGTCTGACCATGAAGACAGTGAGAAATCTAATTTAAAAATTTTTATTGGATCAAGATGACCACTATTTCAGGTTATGTATATCTCTTTTCTGTGATTACATTCTTAACCAAAGCACTTTTTTTAAGAATTCCCTGTCAGATGAAAATTGATTCATATCAATTGATTTATTGATCTTTATTTAGTATTCTATTAGCAAGATGATTCAATCTACTTCTCAACTCCTTGAAGATGTGAGATGTCTTTTAAGAACTAATATCAAAAAGGAATGTTTTCTTGATGAAATAGCATTTGTATCTGTCAGCAAAGCAGGGCTTTGAACTACACATAGAATGATTTAGTTCATAGCCTTGTCATGACTAAAAGTACACGGTGCAAGGTGTCCAGTGGAGTAAAGGGCATCTAACACCAACAGTGTTAATTACCGTGACTGAGATATTTCTTGATTTAAATGCCTGTCACTCTGTGGAATGGATACTTTTTTGCTTTGTTCAACTCTTCTTCAACTGAGTAAGAAGTAAGTACGATTCTACTGAAAATATGGGTAGTCTTTAGTATCTAAGTCTTATTTTAGAGAAGAAAATGAAACAGATTTCTTCCTTTCCAAACAGAAAACTAGCAAAACACTATGCTTTAGTTAGGTTTCTAAAGTTTTTTAATTCTCCAGGTGATGTATAGGCACAAAAATGTCACTCCTTTTTTGAGGTAAACATAGTAAGGAACAGTTGTTATGTCATATCACAAGGTGTGATTATTGCATCTTTTGTTGCATGACTACCACTGAGGTGAGTTAAATAAAACTTCTAGCAATCAGCTCAGCATTTTGCCCGCCTTAAAGAAAAAAGTGAAAGATTGACTGTGGGGTAGACATTGATTAAATGGTTGAATGTCAGTGATTAGTTAATAGCTACTTGTATTTCTTCTTTTCCAGACTCATCAAAATGATTTTTAGAAAAGAGAGTGGTTACAGTCAGAGGGCAATAATAAGCAACACTGGAGGGAGAAAGCGTGAAATGCTTTTCTCTTGACATCAGAATGATTTGCTTAAACTTCTGACATAGGGAGAACAGCTCCCTTATTAAGCGTTTTTTGTTATTTTTTTCATTTTGAGTTCCCCTGAATCAGAATTATTTTTAGAATTTCGAAATTCTGTCTTGGTACTCAAACGGAACTAAGTCAGCAACAAAGTGAAAACTGAAATATTCTTAAGCAAATATAAGAGTTAGTTATCAAGTAATTGTACAGCACAGATCTCCAGCTCTTAGACATTATGGAAGAAGAAAAAAATCTTTCATTGGGTTCCATGGTTCTATGTTAACACTTGGGTGGTTTTGCCCAAGTTTCCATGTGAACAAATGTTAATGGTCCTCCACAACAGATCTGTTATCTATTTGTGCTAATTTACATGCTTACTAGTAAATTTAGGTCTTGCTACATTTATATACTTAACATAGTTTTTAAGTAGGTCAGCTTTAAAAATTTAAAGCTTAAGCTATCAGTGTCCTGCAAAATGCTTTTCTCGATCTTTAAGTCATATTTGGTCTAACTTAAGCCCATTGCTTCTTGCCCTACCCTTGTGGGCATGAAGACGGCTTATTACAACAACCTTTTACATAGTTGAAGACTGTTATCATATCTTTCCTCAGTCTTCTCTTTTTTTAGACTAAACAAACCCATTTTTTTCAGTAGAACATGCTTTCTAGACTTCTGATCCTATTCGTTAAACTCTTCTGTATTTTCTCTAGCTGATCCACCTCTTTCGTGGTTAACAGCTATTGTAAAAAATGAGATCCACTAATATCAAGAAAATAATTCAAGAAAATTATTCAAGAATATGGGTACTTATGAGAGAATTGTGACCATTTGATCACAGATGGTATGAGAAATCCTCTAAAGAACTTTTAAAGTCATAGGTATCCCACATAAGGGATTTTTTGAATTTCCTACTGGATTCAGAAGAGATCTCTACCTCAGCAGTTAGATGTTCTTGTTGGACATGTGTCCAGTTTATGAAAATGATAGTAATTTTTAGATGGAGAATACATGAGAAAACATTACAATTTCCTTGCAGATGGTAATAATTTCCCAGCTATCTAGGAATGAATGCTACTAATATGTAGGTGTGACTGTAGAAGAATATGTGGACTAAATATTACTACACCTGCATTGTGTATATGATGTGCATTTCTAAGAAAGGGACAAAAGATTCCGGGAAATCATACGGTTAAGCTGTATTGAAGTACACAACAGTTGTTTGTATAAGCAGAGTAAGGTAGAATGCTTTCAGCAGAGATTTTTGTTGCTGTTTACAGTGTGTCTGTCTTTGAATGCAGGATAAATATGCTACTCTCATGCTTTGCTGTTCTCTATTTCTCAGTACACGTATGGACACAGAGATGACTGGTCATTTTTGTGCTTCTCATCAGAGATTTCACAGGAGAATTGCTATAGTGAAGTTTGATGTTCTTTATATGCTGTAGTCAAACATTCTATAGGGTTCTTAATAGGACCACAGGAAAAAGTGAATACAGACATGAATAATGGACAAGCTGTATGGGGTAACCTGTTTTCCTCAGTGTGTATTTGTTATCCTCACTGATATCTGAGGTACCTATACTTACATTTTGTGAAAACTCACGTCTGTATTGGACCTTACCCAAGGTGGAGATGGATTTTTATCCAGGGAGGCTGGAATTTTTCTGGAAATATTTAGTGAATCTTGGATGCTAAGTTGGTTTTCTTTGCTGTCAAAGTTCAAAAGGCAACCTAAATTAGTAACTGTCTCTCAATATATGCATCTGCTCAATTCTGTTTAAACAATAGGTGGTTGGTGGAAAAATCTCAACTGCCTGCTGAAACTGCCCATGTTAGCCCGTTCTGCTAATATATGTCTGCAAAATAATTTGGGACCTTGGTTTGAGAAAACTCTGTGCAGACTGATATTAATGTATAAAGTTTCATGCGAGAAAAAAAATCATACGACACGAGGTACCTTGTGTTGCTTGGTGATAGAAGAGTGCTTTATTCCTCGCCCAGCATATGTAGCCTTCAGGAGTGTATTTGGTTAACTGAGTTGAATCCAGAAGCATAACAAGCAGTCACATCAAAGCACAGTGTGTTTGTCTACTAAAATATTTATGGATTTTGAGACCAAGAAGGGCCATTAGACCATTAAGTCTGGTCTTAATATAAACTTTATATAATGACTATGTACAAAGCCTGCTAACTTGATGGAGGTAAATCTTTTAGAAGATGCTCAGCCTTAATCTGTAGGCTCAAGAGCTTTTTTACAATGACTGCTTATTCTAATGATTTGTCTTCCCATCTGCTAAAAACTTACACTTCTAATTTGAAATACTTTGGCTTTTACGTCACATCCATGAACCAAACTTAGTATCTCGTATCTTTCTCCTGTGGGAAGTTCTTGTAACTTAAATTGTTACAAGCAAATCACCTGGATATCTTAAGTGAATTAAAATGCTTCAATCTCCTGCTGTACATCTTTCTGTTTTCTGTGTCCTTTGTCTTTGCACCTTTTCTGATCCCCTCACACCCATAATAGCCTCTTTAAAATTTGGATATAAGAATTGGATGACGTATTTCAACATCAGCCTTACAAATGCCATTTACAAATTAAAAATCCCTTTGTGACTCACACATTCTTTTTCCCTCCTTCTAATTCTCTTGTTTTTTTGGATAGCCACCAAAGGGCATGGCATAGGAAGGAATTGTCATATCTGACAAGCATCCAACAAATGCCTACGTATGTGGGGCTGAGAACCCCCAGTGGGACCACAAGGGATTCAGAATAAATGAGAGGTGACTCCTGACACTGGAGGGTATCTTGATCTCAGAACTGTTAAATTATTTTAGAAATCCCTAGTTCTATTTCCCTTCATATGCCCTTCTGATGTTTTTCAAGTGCACCCTCTCTGGGTCTTCTCACAGCTGTATACTCAGACAAAAATCTGGGATATTTTACAAATATTTAGTTAAGAATCACTATGTGATGCAAGGCAGTACCAGCCCAGCAAGAATAGGTTGGCATCTGAGAATGGATGAACAGGTGTGCTAAGGGATTCCAGTGGCCTGTCATTAATGTCATGATCACAGAGCTACAATGGTCCCCAAGTGCAGGAATTTTTGAAGCTGGGAAATATTTCAGTTGTGTGGCTTGAATATGGATTTTATTTAACAGTTATGCCTTCTGGCCATCAAGTAGGAGAGTTTTGGCAGGAGACTTTGAGTGTTATCAATTGTTTTAACTTCACAGTGATAGAGCTGTCCTTTGTTGAAAGTATGTAGTTCAAACTTTGATGCTAGGAGTGGTGGTAAAACATACATACTTTCATCTGAGTTGGAGAGAATTTCACTGGTAAAACATGCCCAGTAAGTGGGTGTTTAGGTAGTGCTGCAGTGCAGCAATTGCAATATTGTCAATTTGGGATGTTTCTGAGATCTATCCTTTAACTTTCTGTTATCGTCCTCTGTTTTCATGGTATTTTTGTAATTGGTTTGATAACAGCTGCAAATGCTGCACAGATCCTGCAGCCAAGAAGACAGAAACTCCCTAATAGGACTGCTTGTACAGTGATTCTATGAGTTGTCAGCAGAAAGAGCAAAACTACAAAACATGAACCTAAGTGAGACTAGCAGAGGCAATTACAGCAAATAAACAGGGGGCTGCAGACTGATCTCTGGTCTCAGGATGGAAAATGTTGGAAGTTCAAAGGCTAGAAAAAGTGTATTTGGAAAGTCCACCAGGGTTTAGCTGTCATTGGGACTGCTCTAGTAGCCTGTGGTCAGCCAGGTTCTTCTGAATTATTTTGTGGTTTTAGTATTTTTTCTCTAGACCCCCTTAAGTTAAACATATGCTCTGATTATTGTCCCCTAATGTGCATTTTGAATATCAGCGTTCTAATTTATGATCTTGTTTCAGAAACTTGGGTGTTACTGAATGGCAAGAGTCAATACTTCATTTTTCCTAGGAAGGCAATTTTGAATGTGGTACATTTCCAGCAAGTTCTAAGTGCTGCCTTCAGCATGGATGTGGCAGTGACTTAAGATTTTCACATCCAAGATACTTCGTTATTTTTCATGGTCTATGCAAATCATAAGGCTACAGTGGACCTTGAGCCCTAGTCTACCTTTCTGTCCTGTGATAGGATCAACTGTTGCCAATTCCTCACATATGTTTATTGAACTGCTTCTTAAGAACCTGTAGCCTGATTCAACGTTTTATTCTTATCTTTGAAGGCTACTATGAAATTTGAATCTTACTTCCTGCAGGTTAAGCTCATCACTTTCTGTCCATCATGCCACAGAAAACAAATTGTTCTCTTTCCTTCTGCAACAGCCTTTAAAGGACAGAAGATGGCTATCACACTTTAAAAAAAATAAAATCTATTTTACCTATCCTGAAGAAACACAGTTTATTCAACCTTTTCTCATAGGTTTCATTTTCTAGACTTCTAACCTAGTTGCTCTACTTTGTAGATTCTCCACTTTGTCCTGTTTTCTTTTTTTCTTGAAGCATTATTTCCTTCTGTATGATCCTTTATAAGTAGTGAACAGAGCAACAGGATTACCTTACAAGCCCAGCTGGTAGTATTTGTCTACATTCATCACACTGTAATGTTTGCCTTATTTACAAAAGCATGACAATGTTCACTCATAATCAGTGTGTGATGCAGAATGAGCTTAAAGATACTTTTATGGAGAAGAAACCACTTTTTCCCATGTTGTTTTCATAGAATCATAGAATGGTTTGGGTTGGAAGAGACCTTAAAGATGATCTAGTTCTAACCCCCTGCCATGGGCAGGGACACCCTCCACTAGCCCAGGTTGCTCAAAGCTTCATCCAGCCTGGCCTTGAACACCTCCAGGGATGGGGCATCCATAGCTTCTCTGGGCAACCTGTTCCAGTGTCTCGCCACCCTCACAGGAAAAAACTTCTTAATATTTGATCTAAATCTACCCTCTTTCAGCTTGAAACTGTTACCCCTTGTCCTATCACTCTACTCCCTGATAAAGAGTGCCTCCCTATCTTTCCTATTTTGTGCATCTGATTATTCCTATTTTAACATAATGATTTATACTGGTCCTTACTTTTGGGAAGTTTTTTTCCCATGTGCTATCTCCAGTTTGCCAAGATAATTTAGAATTCTTATCCTGTAGACTCCTGCCACTTATTTCAGATTTATTTCTGTCTGACTATAAGAGTAGTCTGGTCTTTTCTCTGTTCTTCTAACACATATAAATGTCATCTACAAATGAATAAAATTTAATAAAATAAATACCCCAGTCCATTACCCATCAGTGGGGAAAATGTTGTACGGAACTGGATCCAGGACAGACACTATGGAGCCTCATTCAATATCAGCTTCCATTGTAACAGTAAACCCTCATAGTTCTCTGAGACTGTTTTTCTGAAATAATTTAAACTATATTTTTCTAGCTGACATATGAAATGTCACTTCAGCAATGGGCAACATACTTTACCAGAAAGTAGATAACACTCACTGACTGTTATGTGATTTTACAAATGGCCATTGGTTCTTCCTCTGCCAAGTCCAAAGCTTTTCCCACCTCCTAGATAAAATTACTAGCCCTTAGAAGCTGTATTTAATTTATTCTACATTATTAGCTTTAATGGTGTTTTACTTCCTCTGGAATATAATTGTTGTGTTGTATCAAGCAACAAAAAAACCTTAAACAGTCATTCATGTTGCAAGTACTTAATGAATATTTCTTTTGGAAACTCACATTATTTGTAGATCAGGGCTGAGCCTGTCTGCAGTTCAAAGCATTCACAAGGGGAAAAATATATTAAAAAGAATTTTACATTTACAAATTACAAGAGAACATGTTTGTTTGTCCAGCAGGAAAGCGCTTAACTGTTCCACTTGTTTTTAGAGAGTGTGAAGGGAAAAATGTTTTTGTAACCTCATTTAACTCAGGTGGATTTACTAATTTAAACTGGCTCCATAAGTTTCACTCTCACAAACTTTCAGGCTTCCTGTAGGTTAAGTTGTCCTTTCCAGTCACTTTTGAAAAGTGGAAATCAAACTAGAGAGAACTGTATAAGATGAGTAAAATGATAAATGTGCTGGAAGTGCATGAAGTGATCTTTCATAGTTTATTTCCAAGAGGACTCTATTAACAAAATTTACTGGAGTATGTGTACTAGTTCAGAGTTACTCTTGAAAGAACTAACATGTCAATTAACTGCTGGTGTAGTTTAGTAACAGATCATAGAATCATAGAGAGGGTTGAAAAGGACCTTAAAGATCATCTAGTTTCACCCCCCTGTTGTGGGCAGGGTCGCCAACCACTAGAGCAGCTGCCCAGGGCCCCATCTAGCCTGGCCTTGGATGCTTCCAGACGTTGTAAGGATTTAATTGTCCAAATTCTTTGAATAAGTTTATGTATTGCTCCCAAAGATTTGATTTAGTCACAAATTGTTGTAATAGTTAAACTTCCTTTTTTATAAATAGCACAGTTATTCCCCACTCTAAAATGTGGCTGAGATATGCAGGACAACAGACTAAGTTATCTTTGTTGACCCTTCTGATTACAAAATCGTTGAATCTTCTCTAAGGATGGATGATGTTAGGGTGTAAGTGAGCAAACCAAGGAGCACAGATATATATTAGTAAATGAAAGAAAAGCATAATTAGGTTTTACTTTGCATGAGAAAGTGGTACACAGGCAGAAAAGGGTCTTTTTGTCAAATACTGATGTTAAAGATTAGTATATTAATTTAACAAACCAGGAGCTGACTGTACCGCAGTTTCAGTTTCACAGACTTCAATGCAGAAGACCCCATGTGCTTAGAAATGCCCATGTCCACTGCGCGCTCCCGTTGCCTCTGAGTAAAATAGAAATATCAGCACTTCCTTTGCAGGGGTACTCTGCAGATAGATACATTACAGGTCCTTGAAAACTTTATGATACCAGGAACCATTCAGGTACCAAAGATCCAAATACAAAATGAGACTATCTAAACTTAATCAGTTAGATCCCATCACAATCCAAAACCTGATGTTATACCTGGAATAAAAATAGGGTTATATTAATTTTCTTGTTGCTAACAATCAATTTGATTTATGTATGCAAGAGTAATTTGCAATTTTTTAACTCTTTGGCCTCTTCATATTAGTTGTTGGAGTTTTCTGGAGTAGAATTCCACCCCTTCCCACTTTAGTTCAAATAAACTGGGAAGTTAAAAATACAAGAGATCTCATTCAAAATCTACGGGAATAAGATGGCCATGGCTTGCTTATGACTCTCTCTGAAAATGACTTTTGTCTCTGGAGGGATCATATTGAGATGGTTGTGCGTAATATATTGTGGGAGTTTTTCCAACGCAGCTGTTGGTTTAGTCATGTGCCAAGGATTTAAAACAATTTTTATTTATCAGATAGGGAAACAAAAACTAGATGCCACATTCACTGCCAGATTTTGTAGAGAATGGGGTCTGGATTGACATATTTTTTTTATTTGTCATGAGGAAAAAAAATATACTTCCTATTTAGTTACTTCACTTAAAATCAAAAAAAGTAGACTTTGCACATGGTATCATAATCCTTTAAGAGTAGATGAAACACTAATTGAAATTTTAGGACTAAGGGCAATAATATAAACTTTGAAATTATCTGCTGGAGTAGAAAATATAATTTTATCCTTGTGTAGTTGTAAAGTTAAGTAGTGTTTTACTTTCTGTATGTCAGCCTTTGTCAGAGTACATGCTCATGCGTTATTAAACTGGTGAGATGGCTGCAGGTTTAGCACCCTCATGCAATGCCCATTCTCCTTTCTCTTTCTTTGCTTTTCCTGTTAGATGAAACACTATATGGAAAGGTTAACGGAAAGGTCAGTGTCATAATCATTTGGCTTGAATTAACTGCTCATGTGAATGGTGCTATACATATGTGAAGGCAAGAAGATTCCACTAGAAGGTGAACACTCAAGTGTAGGAGCTGCGTGACACAGCTGAAGGACATAATACAGAGTACATAGATTTAAACCTTTCCTACTTTCTCCTTCTTCAGTGGTTCTGTGATCTTTCTGAGGTGTGCATAGAAGGATGCCTTCCTCGCTGGATGCAAAGGACGTATGTTTTGCAGTTTTCCAGGCCCTTTTCGTTACTGTCACATTAAATAATATCTTGCTAGTTTAAAAACAGAAAATGATTCGTCTTCGCAGCAGGGATGGGTAGTTCCTAAGATAATCCAAGTTCCAAATCCAAAGACCTTGTCTGAGGATAATTAAGCCATGAATTTGAGTGTCTGTGCTTATAAAGGAGTTAGGCATAACCTTCTGTTCTTTCGTGAAACCTGTTAGGAAAGAGTGGGATTTTAAGATCAATCAGTGTAGTTTTATTGGGGCACTTTAACTTAAAATTTGCATAACTTTTTATTTTGCATTCAATATTTGTTCATATGGGGTTAGCATATGCAGTGTCTGGGGGCTAGTTTTTTAAATTTTTACTGTTTATGAAAATTTTCCACTTGCTGTTGAGGCTATTCTTTATGAAGTTTTGCGAAGTGCATGAAGTGTTCCCGCTCATCACTTGCTTGGCACCGTAAGGTGTGGATAAAATCTACACTCTAGCCTTCCCTTCACCTACATGTATGAAATTCTGTTAATTTTGCTATCAGAATAAGATCACAGAAGGACCTGGTGCTTTCACAGGTAACAGGTAACCTGGCAGATGCCTTATGCAGATAGATAAAGGATAGTTTTAGAAATTTGTGTGACATGAGGATTGAAAATAAAATATTAATTAAAGGAAAAGCATGTATTAGTAAAAGGATAATAATAATTACTGGCTTTGTTTGAAATGTATGATGAGTAATTCAACTACACCAGTTTAGGTGTCATCCAAAATTCACCTGACAAAAATATTCCTTTATTGGCTTTTCATTAAGCATTCTTAACTTGCATGCCAACATGTCAGTATCTTTAGTTCATTTTATTGTACAACTTTTGTATTGCTTAAACTAATCATTCCCTCGTGCTAATCTTGGTTTTTATTGGAATATAATATGGCAACTGTTAACATATTTAAGAAAAAAATTATTTCTGTGTTATTTTAATGGCCCTTGATATATTAGTATGACTTCAGTTTTAATCGTTGCTGGTCATGGACAAAATCAACTCAGCTTTTCAAAGTTGCAATTCAGTGAAACACTCAAGCATGTACTTAACTTTAATATATATACTGTGCTGGGACTACTTGCTGGAAGTACAGAGATGCTTAAATGTTCTGCTGAATATAGTAACACTTAACTTTAAAGAAATATGGAGTGTTTTGCTGACTGAAACCCTCACAGATAAATCATCCACCCACTCTGATTCAAGCATGCACTGCTGTTGCATATACCACAGCTATCTTGAGGACCCTCAGGCGGACAGTGATGAGTATCTGAACAATAATACTAGCCATGTGAATCATAGTGATGAAAGTCAGACTGCATGTGCACTATGAAAAAACTCTGATTACGATATACTGGGGTAGAATAAACCTAAAAGCATCTTAATTTCAGCCATTATCTTCTTGCTGACACTCTGCTTCCTCATCCTTCCCCCCTGCATTGTTGGTCATCATCATACAGATTGCCACATCTAAAATTAGTGCTTTGAGAATAGAGCCAGATCTTTGCACTCTGTTCTGGGAAGAACTTAGCGTATAATAAAGTGCTAAATAAATAAAATACTTAATGTAATTTTTACTGTTTAAAAATGTAAAATGTATGAGATACCATATGAAAAACAGACCACCTCTCCTCAAGCTCCTCCAGTAGTCCCCTTAAACTCTTCCTTTGTAGCTCGTGACAGTGCAAGTCATACATATCGCGGGATTAAAACTAGGGGCCTTTAATTTTTTGCAGGTTATCTGATCATTTATTTAAAAAAACCCAGTCTGACTACAGAGTCCAAGTGGCATGTTCTTCCCTTGATGAGTATCAGTGATCATTTAAGACATTTTTTCCTTTCAGTATTTCTGTGATATCAACTATGCAAATGGCCTAACTAGCCTCTCTTCTAGCATGTATTACTCTTTGGATACCATGAAAAAAAAGCGTAGGGCAGATGGGCACTTGTTGATGTGTCCCACTTTCACGCTGACGCTTCCCACCAGTGAGAAATCCCTTCTAATAACTCAGATTGCTCAGAATCAGCTTTGCTGAGAGAGGAGCTTTAGGGATAAAATAAAAGGTAGAGTAGTTAAGAGACAATTCACTTTACAGCAGAGTTATTGAGTTGTACTTTCTCACTTTAAAATAAAAATTTTGTGTGTTTCTTATTCCTTAAATGTGTTTGTCTACCTTTTCCCTTCCACTCTAAGCTAGATGGCCCTAGTCTGTGTCTGTACCTTGCAAAGGAAAATTCCTTCCTCACTTCCTGTGACTGAATGTTTGAAATCAGATGGTACTGTGGAGAAGCAGGAAAGGTACCTGCCTTCCTTCCTCTCTTTGTTTCTTTCTTCTTCCCTGATTAATTTGATAATAATTTCTACCGTATACTCTAATGATCAAATATTTTCTTCTGGTTGCTTCCATTTTCCAGTCTCCCGAAGGTATGTTGGTTGAATTAAACCCAAAATTATGAGAAAAATTAAATTCATTATCTTCTTCTTAGATTTACAGCAAATATGAAGTCTAAACATTGACGTTACTATGGCACTTGTAATCTGAAGAAGTATGCCCCTCACACACGAATATTTCTCTTTTTGTGTTAAAAATTTCACAGGTTTTATTCTGTGAAGTCTGTCAAGTACTCTGAAAGAAGATTGTCTAAGGTGCAAGTCATCTGCATAAAAAGACTAATAATGCTAACCTTTAAAGTGTAGATTTAAGATAAAATTTTTCAATGCAAAACTATGACAATACGAATCATGTTAATATCAGTAGGGACTGTAGCTCTATCACAAATAGGATTCTTTTTCTATTCTAGAAACCAAATGCCTATTCCAAAACACTTGCAGTTTGCATAAGAAAATCTGGGTTCGGGGCAAAAGAAAAGGTTAGCACCTGCTTAAGCACTGTGGAACAGGATGGCTGTCCTGCTGATATTGATTCCACTTGATACGTTTATTTTTGCATATTGTCAATTTTTTTTTCTGAGAGTCGAACCTTACGCGCGTCAGCTGGTCTGTCAAAGGTGGTAAGCATGTCTTCAGCTTTGACCTAGGTGGTAACATTTATCTGCTCATTTTACAAAGAGCTAAATGGTGTTTGGAATAGTTTGTGAATTCAGAGCCTGGGCTTCTTCCCCTTGTAAATTTACCTTTTAACTTCACTAGAAGGTCAGATACTCTGTCGAAGTCTTAGTTCTCAAAAAGAGTAATTAGAGTTTTCCATCTGCATCTCATGCTATTTCAGATCTTGCTTATAAAACAAAGCTGGCAGTTGAGGTCAGACACTACAATCTGCTGCTGTTTCGTGTGACCTAATAAAAGTGCATTCTCTTAAAAATATGTCTTTCCCGTTTTGCTCCTTGGTTCCCTGTAGCTATTGCATTTTTCTATTGTTGAGGCTGTTTTCTTTCTGACTCGATTTTTTTTCTCCTTCCACATGAAATATTTCAAATTAGATCTAGAACAGTCTGTTTCCTACCAGAGGAACTGAAAATTAAAACATTCTTTCATGCTGAGGTTGAGGTGGTTTTTCTGATCCACCTGTTTACCTCAGCCCTGGAGCAAAGCCTTTGGGTTCAGATTTTTCCAGTATTATACTGTTCTATCAAGTAGAACTAAAAAATAATAATCCTGTCTATTTGAGACAGTGTGTAATCAGCTGTCACCATATTAACAAGTTTACAGTTTGTCTGCTTATTTTGATTGGATCCCAGTTGTGTAACCTTAGAGAGCAGATGTTCCTGGTGTAATTTGATAGTAATTTTTACTTTATTTTCTAATTTCTAGTCAAGGATAGATGATTTGATGAGACCAAGGCCTCTGTCAAATCTCCACCCTACTCTACCTCAAGCTGATCCCTTGACCTGAAAGAAAGAACAAACAGTTCTGCAGTAAAATTGTTTCGTTGTGTACTGTCCCTTAGTTGTGGTTAGAAGAATACAGAATAGCAATAAGATCATTTTAGATAGTCCTTTTTATCCTTGCTAAACTTTGTCTATGGTCGGAAAATAATTTTATCGC
This sequence comes from Syrrhaptes paradoxus, assembly GCA_013400615.1. Taxonomy (NCBI): domain Eukaryota; kingdom Metazoa; phylum Chordata; class Aves; order Pterocliformes; family Pteroclidae; genus Syrrhaptes; species Syrrhaptes paradoxus. Next base: position 399 of record VZTO01023940.1, on the reverse strand, counting down.
AGCTTTAAACACACATTTTTTAAGAGAAAATTTGAATAGAAGCTTGTTGGCAGTAGGAAATGATGGTACGCTGAAAATGTTTCTAACAAGATTTGAGATGTAGAGGGTAACGAGGAAGTGAAGCTCTGAAGGAAAAGGTACCTGTACCCAACTTGGTTGCAGCATATGGTAATTTAATAATTAGTCATGCCAAAAAGTTTTTGCACGCATCAGTAGACATGTAATTGGAATTAGAAACTGATTTGTCCCTGAAATACAATTAATAATTGTAATTAATTGTTAGTGTTTCTATTTTATGCTGTTGTTTGTTTCTTAACTGCCCCAGATTGTGGTAGATATTAAAAATACTTTGTTCACGGGTGTTTTTAATTCTATAAACCTCTAACCATTTTGTGCAGT